>JABUQX010098373.1:0-37902 GCA_015478945.1 Trachelipus rathkii
CATTGTACTTCGTTCAATATATGAATTTGGGTGTTTTAACCGTTTTCGCATTTATCGTAGAAACTGCTGCGCATTTCGTGCCGCTTCAATATATATAACCTTAACAACCTTATATATATATATATTATATATATAATGAATAAAGATTTTCTTAACACCCACACGGAACGGAGGTCGAATAAAAAAAAATTCTTCACAGGTAGCATCTATGATACATAAATAGATGTTCTAGGGGCAGAAATGAATTTTTTTTTTTCTTTTTACCTATGTTCTAGAGGCATTAGAATTAGGTTAAGTTAGGTTAGGTTAGGTTAGGTTAGGTTAGGATTGGATAGGTCAGGTGAGGAAAAAAATTTCATTTCGCCCCTAAAACATCTATTATTTGTAACATAGAGGCTACCTGTGAAAATTTATTTTGATCCGAGCTCCCGTTCTGTGTGGGCGTTAAGTAACTTTACCTATATATATATATATATATATATATATATATGCTGCTATATATATATATATATATATATACCTAATATATATATATATACCATATATACAGGAGTGGTTTCATAACCTCTGCGATGGAAAGCTCAGGGCTGATAAACCAAACGATAAAGAGACATTTATTGTTAAATAAGCTATGTTGTATGACGCTTCGTTCAAATTATAGATGATGTAAGGTAAACCACGTGATGTTGTTTGACGCGTCATTACTTCGTAACCGGATTTTGGGTATTCCAATGTTATGTATGTGTGCGTGCGTACATCTATGTACTCCGAGATAGAGGTAGCAATAAGGATATTTTGTTAAACAACATATGTGTTTTGTTTGACATGAGGTTGTAAAGCAAACAATGGTAACTTGCTATGAAATCATTTTATTGCGGAAAATCACGGGAGGTGTTCAAAGTATCTGCCCTGTACCTGATTACACATTCGTTACATTGCCGTGCATTGCCTGTCGGACTCTACCGAACATGCCCTCACTGTGTATGATTTGATCAAACTCAGTGAATATTCGCTGAATCAGTTCCTCTCTTGTATTGACTGGGTTAATGTACACAACACTCTTCACATGCCCCCAAAGAAAATAATCTAGGGGCGTGAGGTCGGGCGATCTTGCAGGCCACGCAACAGGTCACCCTCTCCCTATCCATTTGTCAGTGCAGACTCTGTTCAGATGCGCCCGTACTTGGTGGCTGAAGTGCGCTGGAGCGCCATCATGTTGGAACCATATGTCTCTGCGGGTCGCAAGGGTATGTCGTCCATGAGCTGCGGAAGCGTGTTCTGGAGTAGTTGCAGGTACGCAGGTCCATCAAACGGTGCGGAATGATGACAGGTCCCAGCAGATAATCCCAAAAATTCCACCCCAGATGTTTTCGGTAAATTTCCCCTGGTGAACTCCTGATGAACATTGCGTGCAGATTGTCTCCTCGTCTCATATGTGGCTGTTCTGCTGTTGAAGTAGCCATCACGTGTGAAGCACGCCTCATCAGTAAACAAGACATATGCAGGAAAGGCAGGATTATCGATGCTCCGTTGCAGAAACCACGAATCAAATCGCACACGGGGTGCGAAGTCGTTTGGGCCAAGTCCTTGTACTTTCTGTAGGTGTTATGCATGGAGGCTTTGCTTTTAAAGCCCGAACCACAGACGACGGCAGACCCATGGCATAGGCAGCGCAGAATGCGAAAAGTCGACGGGTTGTTGGCGTCTTTCAAGCACCTCTTTATCAACGCAGAGTCCTCTCGTATTACGAGGTCTTCCACCAATGCACCGGGCCGAAGAGTCCCATTATCTCGAAGGCGCTGATGAAGGCGAGCAAACATTGTGTGGTGGGGGTGATTTCAGTGTGGAAATCGTTCCCGGTACAGGAGGTGCGCGCTTTGTCCATTCCGTTCGCCGCACCGTAACACATTATCATGTCGGTTAACTCGGGAAGAGTGTAGTGATCCATTCGTAATCGATCACTACACTGTACTGAATCAACGATGAATTGGGCAAGGTAAAGGTATTGCCACGTGTTTCCGAAGGACGTTAAGCGTACATACATGTACGCACGCACAAACAAATTATAATTGAGTAACCTAAATCGTCGGTAACCTACATTCGACCCGTCACAGAACATAAACTAGCGTACTTTCAATCGTCCGTAACTTTGAAACGAAGCGTCATACAACATAGGTTATTTAAAATAAATGTTCCTTATCGTTTGCTCACTATATATCCAGCACTATCAGCACTATATATATATATATATATATATATATATATATATATATATATATATATATATATATATATATATATATATATATATATATATATATATAAAGGACGGTCATTCCATCTAGGTTAGATCTATGTTTACGGCAACGTAGATCAATCTAGGTAGGTCTCGGCTTTTGCGGTATTGTCTGGATCAAGTTATGATTTTTGTTAAGTATACACAAATTTACTCTATATATACTTAACAAAACTTATCATAACCTGAATTAGCAGGACTTAACCAAGATCTAGCCTATATGGATTGACGATGCCGTAAAAAGCTAGACCTAACCTAGATGGATCCGTTGTCGCAAACCTAGACCTAACCTTCAGATTTTATTGACGTTCCCCCAAATATATATATATATATATATATATATATATATATATATATATATATATATATATAGCACTATCAGCACTATAATATATATATATATATATATATATATATTAGGGTGTCCTTTATTTACTGTTGTCAAGAATGTCAAAAGCAGACCCTCTAAATGTTTTAGATATCCCCTAAACCGACGTTTATTTAAATTTCAGGTTAATCAAACTATGGGAACATGTGCCGACCTAGCTCTAAATTTTCAATGCTTCATTGAAAATTATATTTTTTGCAACCATATCATTTATTAATAATTTATAAATATAAGTACCATTTACCATTTCAGTTGTAATATATTTACTATCTGTGTAAAAAATTAATAAATAATTTTAAAAAGGTTATGTGTGCGACAGTTGCCAACTGGTAATTTCCACTCTTTTTTCTTTACTAATCTAAGAAGCCATGCTGACCAAGGTCAAGTTAATCTTTCGTACCGTCAGTGTTGTATTTTTAGTCCGAAAGGAAGGGTGTTGTGAATTTTAAAAAATAAAATTAACAATGTCGCATCACTTGAGAGGCGATAATTTCTCCGTGTTTTTAGTTGGGCAGATGAACCACCAAATAATTGGAGGAAAATTACCATCCAATCGCCAAGCATTAGTCGTTTTATTTTACAATATTCTTGAAGTTAGGCTCATGCTTAATGAAAGTGTAAATTTAGTTATGTGTGAATGCGAAATATTTCGGCTTAAAGCAAGGATTCCAAAAAGATCCTTTCCCAACTGCCCAAGACAATTAACAAACCTATATTGTGCATGGAGAGTTCTACCAAAAAAAACGTAAAAAATCTCCAAAGACCTTTAGAGAACTTGAAAAAGCATTTGCAAATCATTTGGACAATCTCTTTGATATAGCACACGCAAATGCTCTTGATATGATAAAAATAGAAGACAAAACCTTCTTGCAGCGACAAAGAGAACCAGGACGAACAGGCTGCATGGCTGGTGTAGACAAAAAACTTTCAAATAAAGAAATAGCAAGAGAGAACAGAATAAAGGAAGAAATTCACCGTCAAACTATATATATGAAGAATCGGTAGCAACTTCATCTGTTGCTCTAGCATCTGATGAACATGATAACCAAAGTTCTAATTCATCTGAAGGCTCTAACGAAGAATTTGTTTCAAAAGCTGTAGAGGATACAGCAGACACCAATGTATCAAAGAGAGGAATGGTAGATATTATGACACCAAAATTGGCGGCAGTCTTAGGCAGATGCAAATTGAACATATAAGATGCTGTATATGTTGTTGAGGCAACAGCAGAAGCCCTGGGACACGATGTCGATAATCTTTTTATATATCGATTGACTATCCAACAAGCTCGGAGAAAACTAAGAAGGAATCGTGCTGAAGATAATAAATCTACATTTAGTGAAAATAGGCCTGATTTTGTAACAGCTCATTGGGATGGAAAGCTGATCCCTCCCTTAAATATTAGAGATCCGAAGAGAGAAATGCTTCCAATAGTTATTACAAATGGAGAAAATAATTGGTGTAACAGCGTTACAAAACTCATCTGGTAGGGAACAAGAGGTAGCTGTTATTAATGTAGCAAACAACTGGAAATTAGAGGATGGAGTCCAAATTCTTTGTTGTGATTCAACTGCATCAAATATGGGTATTAAATTAATATGTAATCCAGTAAATATTATTTTAACATTGATTTATGAATAAAAACTTTATTTTAAGACTTTAAAAATGCAAAGTTTGTTCTAGTTCTGAGATGACCTTGGTGCATCTTAAACCTCATTTTCTTTGAATACTGGCGTTTATAGAAAACATATTTAATCGGTAACTCTACTCAAAACACTCTTTTCTCTAAATAATTATATTGTGGGCACTATTTATAACTTTCCCACTAAAGTGGAGCGTATTTTTACACTAAATTAATTTTTATACACCTAATTCACTAATTTTGTTTTTAAAATACACTATTGGTATTGTTGCTCAGTAGATGAGTTGGTCTTCATGGAAGGCGAATCATCATCCCAATGAGGAACCATTTGTGAAGATGAATTACCAACCGGTAAATGAACAACCTGCGAAGGCGAATCACCAGCTGGTAAAGTAACCATCTGTGAAGTCTATCTACCAGCCGGTAGAGAAACCATCTTCGAAGACGATTTACCAGCCAGGAGTATAAACTCGTCCGAAAGATATGAAACTTGATGTTAATATCTCTGGTGCGATATTGAAGAAAGTATAAATCACCAAGAATATACAGTTTGAATGAAGCTTTCAATAATCGAGAACTAACACTGCACTGCCAGACTTTTCAACATAGAAAGGGAAGATCATACCTATAACCATCCTTTTTCACTTGTAGAGTATCAAACTGCACTGGCTAATAGCAAAGGCGATGCTCTTGGTCCCGACATGATTTCGTACATCATGCTCCGTTATATCCATACCTCGGTATTAGCATTTTTTCTGGATCTATATAATAGAATCTAGATAGAATCTTCTTTTCCTTCTATTTGGACTTCAGGTTTTGTAATTCTTATCCCCAAACCAAAGACCAATTTCGATGACCTGTCATTCCTGTAAATTAATGGAGAAAATGGTTTCAGGCCGCTTTCTCCCTGTTCTGGAGAGTCGCGAAGCTTTTTCAGATTTCCAGTTTGGTTTCCGCAAAAATCGTTCGACCGCAGACCCCATATTAAAACTAGACCATGACATCCGGGAAGTCTTCTTAACTGGTGGGATGGTTCTTGGTTTCTTCTCTGACCTTGAATAAGCTTATGACACAGAGTGGAGAACTGGTATTCTCCTTAAACTCCATTCGCTCGGTTTCCGTGGACAACTCCATCTTTTCGTTAAATGTCTTCTGTCAAATAAATCTTTCCAGGTTTGTGCTCTTCTCTTCTGTTACGCCATTTTACTTCAACTAGCTATTGAGAATATTTCACAATGGGGTAAATCCCATGGCTTCCATTTCTCTCCCAACAAAACCTCAGTAATGCTTTTTAAGATAAAAGGGAATTGAAGAACCTGCCACCTTCTTCCAGCGAACCTAACCTTATATGGCTCACTCATTCCGATAACTTCACAAGTTAAATTTATAGGACTCATTCTAGATGACCACTTAACATACGCACCCCATATTAAACTCCTGAAAACGACCTGACATTCCGTGCTTTACCTATTACATGATCTCTCCTCAAAATTTTGGGTTGCTAACCTCAAGTCCCTTTTACGTCTCTATATCGCTCTAGTCCCATCGAATCTGGACTATGGCTGTGTAGTATATGGTCAGGCCTAACCACCTATACTACACCTGTTAGATCCCATACAAAACGAGGCGATCCGTGTCTCCACTGAAGCCTTAAAGTTGAATCCAATGTGATGCCAATCTTTTTCGAAGGGAATACATCATGTGCGCAAGTTATCTTCGTTTTCAAACCCCAATACCGTCCGATCTGACACCTATTCTACAGAAGATAAATCAGAATCCTAATTACTGGTCATTTGCAAACACAGGTCATAACATCCTTAATTTCCTTAACATCCCTTTGCAAAAGGTGATATCTTTCTCTTACGACGAAGATTACCCACCTTGGCTTTTGCTTGCTTCCACCATTTACTTGGCCCTTACCTCTCTCTCCAAATCTAGCCACCCTGCTACCTTGTTAAAGGCATCATTCCTTTCTCATTCCATAGTTCACGGTGAATTTACTTCAGTGTTTACTGACGGCCCTAAAATAGGGGACAGTGTGGGCGCTTCTGCTCTCTTTCCTGACCGCAACCTCTCCCATACCCTCCCCCTCATGCTTCAATTTTTACGGCAGAATTAATGGCTATAATGATTTCCCTTTTCGAATTCTATTTCTTAACCAAGACCACTCTTATGTCATTTTTTCAGATTCGCTCAGCGCCCTCCAGGCGCTTAAAACCCCTTTTTCTAAAAATACAATGGTACCCACTGTATAACAATTTTTTCGGCTACTCCACTCCGGTAAGAAACAAACCATTCTATGTTGAACCCCCTCTCATGTAAGGGTAACTGGCAATGAAGTCTCTGATAGGAGCTATTCCAGGTACCTTCCTGATGCCATTCGACAAGGCCGCCTCCCATCAACTGATTGCTATCCTGCTCTCCGACAAAGCTTGCGACCTTATTGGCAAGAGTGTAGGACGAATGATCAGCTGGGAAAGAAACTTTGAAATATAAAGCAGAGCATCGGTGAGTGGTCTTCCTCCCACCGACGAAAACGCTTACACGATGTGATACTTTCACGCATCCGTATTGGCCACACCAACATCACTCACAGTCACTATATGTCACGGACCCTCCTCCCATCTGCATATTTTGTTTTCGCCATGCCCCACAATCTGTTCGCCATATCTTCATTGAGTTTTTGCAACTGAACCCTCTTAGCCGTCATCATTTTCCTATTTTATGATCCATAAGACCTTCTAAAAGATTATCCCATATCTTATCTGAATCTTCCCACACTAGCAGTAACTCTATTTTCTTGGATCTTCAAAATGTGAATATTCTTCACAACATATGA
Organism: Trachelipus rathkii; assembly: GCA_015478945.1. NCBI lineage: Eukaryota > Metazoa > Arthropoda > Malacostraca > Isopoda > Trachelipodidae > Trachelipus > Trachelipus rathkii. The sequence goes on from JABUQX010098373.1 coordinate 7,166, forward strand.
TTTTGTTATGTAATATTAAGACTATTTATAATGTAAGAATATAATTTGGACCTGTTATGTTTTACGACTCCGTCAGTTTTGATTTTGTTTTTCAATATATTGCTAGTATATGATACTAACAACGAATTTAAGCGGTGACGGACATGATTCAAAAATATATAGGACCTGTTTTGCTTTATGACTAGGTCAGTTTGTTTTCTGGCTTTTTTTTAATATATTGCTAGTATATGATACTAACAATCAATTTAAGTGGTGACGGACATGATTCAAAAGTTCGATATATTTTGAATAATTATTTAAAAATCACTCTTATATTAAATATTTTTCAAAAAATGAAATATTTTCGTATAATTACGTATATATATACTTACATGTTTTATGTACAGTCGTTTTATGATTTAAACTAACGACATACCCTAGAGTAGACGGCATAGATATCAGAAGTCAGGGTCTCTCGGCCTCTAGGTGGACGACGGGGGGACTTCGTCCCTCCCTCTGTCCCCCATCGGCTCGAGCCCCCTAAAAACATATATTTCCTAAAAACATATTATTTGAGAATTTTTTTTTTTTACTTTTTTTTGGTAAAAAAACACAAAAAAAGAAGAATTGACCAATTATGCACCGGTGTTGCCGGGTTATCCGAAAATATTTCATTTTTAAAAAAATATTTAATATAAATGTGAATTTTTAAAAAATTATTTAAAATTTTTTTTACTTTCTAATCATTTTTTTTCACACTTAAATTCTTGTTAGAATATATACAAAAATAAAATTAAAAAAAAAAAAAAATCTGACGGAGTCATAAAATATAACAGGTCCTATATTCATAAAATATAACAGGTCTTTAAATATTATTTTTGAGTCATGTCCGTCACCCTTTAAATTGACTGTTAGTATCATATACTAGCAATAAAAAAAAAAAAAAAAATCAAAATGAAACTTCGTAGATGTTAAGAAAAGAAGCTATTTCTAAGATATAGACCATATAAAACAACTTGGAACGATTTTTTAAGATAGAAACGATATAACTAACTTTTAAGATTTATAAGAAAGGGATCGATTTCTAAGATAATCTACCTCTAAGAAAATACCGATTTCTAAGATAGAAACGATAGAACTAACTTTTCACAGAAAAGGAACAATTTCTAAGATATAAAAATCTGTGTTCGATTTTAATATAATTTTTTGTAATTTAACGTCACAATTGAAAATAATTAAATAATTGGCAAAGAGCAAATAAATAGGAGAACACTAAATAAAATAGAGTTTATTTACATAAGAGAATTGATATTTAAATATGGATTTAGATTATAGAAACAAATGTATACGATTCTTCACATGGAAAGAGAATTTGAAGCCAACGCCTTGTTCCTTTTATATATTTCCAAGCGTAGAACGAATATGAAGTCACGTGGGACTTTCTCATCTGCAACAAGGTGCAAACTATTATAACCAACTATCGCAAGCCTTTTCGATAATTATCATAGTAATGCATAGCAATTTAAATTAAATAATGATAATTACTAATTATTATTGTAATAAAAGTAATTTAGCTCTAGTATTTAACTTAATAGATAAATTTAATTGATTAAATTTATTATAAATAGATATTATAATTAATATAAATTAATAGTTTAATAAATTAATAGTTATATAAAATCACCCGAGACTAAAAATGAGAGGGAAGAGTGACAACTAACCTTTTCATAAATCTTGCAGAGTTTCTTGCGCTGATTAGAAATTGGTCCTTTCTATGGGGTTCGGAAAGCGGTTGCCTCTTCACCTCCTGTGTAAATGTTAGTTCTGGGTGTGATTAGGAGATCTTGTCATCAATGAAACTTCGATCTTGCACGTTGCATTTTCCATTTTGAATTTCATACCATATTCCCCATATATGAAAAAGGAATATATAAGGATTAAAATATAATCTCACTTAAAACACCCTTTCAATTTAAATCGTTACAACAATACACACCAAATAGGTAAAGTAGCTGTAATAAAAGCCACTATAAAATTCCAATATTGCTGATATGTTGAGTATAGATTGAAAGGGAGCCGGCTTGAAATTAATCCTAACTACACAAGCTTCGTGACTTTTGCGGCAGCGAATGCAGTCACGTCCTTTTCTCACGAAAAAAATAGAAAGAGAATCTTAGCTTATATCCAACTTCTTTCGATTAGCCGTCCCCCTCCCTCTCCAATCTCGGGTGAATTCGTAACGATATATTTTTCTTAAATCCTCCGGGGGAGAGATGACACCTACTTCGAAGTAGGGTGTCATAAACACAAGGAAGATTCAAGAAGACGACTCTTCATCAGACTCGTCTGATGAAATGACAAACTGTCTTCTAGCAGCTAAAGCAGCTCTTCTGATAGGCCGATCATTTCTTCTGTTCATTGGACTGGAAGGATTTGCATCAGCAGAAGAGGCTGGAGAATCATTAGCTCTTGCAGGAGGCGCTGCAGGTGAAGAAGACGCTGATTCTGTACTGGATACATTATGAGTAAGAGACAGTTCAAGTGGGTAGAGAATTTTGATGGGATATAGGTGACTTGACCTCCAGGAGTTCTAACAAAAACGAAGCGCACTTTCCCGTCATCTCCAGGTAACAGTTGTGTGACTATGCCCATCTGCCAGAAGGGTCTTTCTTTAACAGGACTCTTGATGAGTATAACATCACCCACTTTTACCAGATTGTTCCACTTGATTTGATATAGATCTCTGCTAATCTCCCGAAGACCTAGCAGATACTCATTATACCAACGAGTTCTGAATTCTTCAAATTTCTCTGAAGATAGCTTGAGGGACCTAATAAGATCTTCTCGAGCTTTTGTGGAGGAGCTCCAAAAAGGTTCTTCTGAACTATTGCCTGGCAATACAATACTTGTTCTTGAATGGGGCTTTAAAAAACAATTGGGCGTAAGAGGAATCACATCATTATCACTTGAAGTGTAAGTTAGTGGCCGAGATTGATAGCGTTAGTGATGTCTGAGAGTACAGTAATAAAGTCAAAATACTCTAAAGAAGACCGACCTATAGTCTTGTACAGACAACTTTTGACTATACGTAATAGTCTTTCCCACATGCTCCCGGTCCATGGACTATAAAGAGGAATGCGCTTGTGAGTGATGTGATTTTTTCGCAACAGCTCCCTACCCTCATCAGATACAATAAATGTCTCCATAGCATCTGTTCCTTGCCTGAATGTTCTGGCATTATCACTGTAGACAGTGTCAGGAACACCATGAACATTGATGAAACGCTGGAAAGATTGGACAAATGATTTTGATGACATATCTGGTACTAGATCCAGATATATTGCTCTAATATGGAGACAAGTGTATATAATCAGAAACATTTTTTGAGATTTATTGGAACCTTTCGTCTTAACCCACCAGTGCTTTGTAAAGTCTACTCCTACATGTTTAAATGGACGGAAAAGATCTACCTGAGCTTTTGAAAAATTTGTAAACTTAGGATACTGGAAAGCAAAAGTATTAAATTTTTTGCAAACCACACAATCAGAAAGAATTTTTTTTATAGCCCCTCGAGCTGATGTTATCCAATATCCTTTAAGGCGGATTCTTGTCAGTGTGGCTTGAATGCCTAAATGCTTGCATGCAAAATGAGCATCTCTCACTATTAGAGTGGTAAGATGGTGATTTTTACACAACAGCACAGGGTTAAGAACCTCAAATTCATAGAAATTAGATCGTGACAAACGACCCTTGGTTCTTAAAAGACCATTATCATCAAGAAAAAGATTCAATCTGTTTACCAGATCAGGAGGTTTCTCACTCGTAGATGGATCAATTTTAGCCCTTTTCAAAAAAGAAATTTCCTTCGCAAAAGACTCCTGTTGCATAATTTTTATGCAATACAAAAGAGCTTTCTCATCACAATTGATATTAATGCAATATCTCTTGATTAGCACCATAAAATTTAAGAGCAGCACAAACCACGAAGAAGAGAACCCCAAAACTGAAAAAATTTGACTATATTTAGTACGGGAGTATCTTTGGCTTCCGGAACTATGGAAAATACGGCGTCACTTGATCATTTCACCTGACATTCGGTTATAAAAATTCAAAACTAGCCAATGGAAGACCTCAGAAGCAAGCCAATCCGCCACGAAGACCAAAAGCTGAAGTTTCTCTTGAATTCACCAGATTATTCCTCTTTAAGTAAATCGGCGGTTTTTTCTTCCGACGCACTATACAAAAATTGGATGCGAATGAAAATCATTTATTTTAATGAAAAAAACCATGATGATATGTCCTGAATGCGGTTCCTCACAAAGATTTGCTTGTTCTTTTGTCCCTTGTTCAGAATCCATTGCAATGTTATTTGCGAATCAGAAAAAACATTGACGGTCTGAAACTGAACATCAGGAAAACTTTTCAAAACTGAAGGCAAACATTTTAATGCAAGAAAAACCGACATCAGTTCTAAACAAGGCAATGTTCTTCCCTTCAGAGGAGCAACTTTACCTTTAGCCCATAAAATCTGAGGATCTTTCAAGCTTGAAGAAATATATACCACAAACCCATAGCACTGTGTGCTAGCGTCACAAAAAATATTCAAAGACAAGTTTTCATCTGATGACTCAAAACATGATCTAGGAAACGTTATTTCATCAAGGCCAGACAGATCCCTTCGAAGCTTTTCCCAGGAATTTTTTATTTCGGGGTCCACTTCATCATCCCATTTCATTTCTTTTTCCCATGTCTTCTTCATGAGAAGACGTCCACGAATAGAAACTGGAATAAATAATGCAAGAGGGTCAAACAATTTTGACACCTCAGAAAGTAGTTGCCTTTTGGAAGTAATGGACTGAAGTGATACTTCACTCAACTTGAGAATGTCCTGTTGAGGATCATACAGATAACCTAATACTCTTTCCTCGGCGCACTGATGAGCAGAGAGTTTTCCTTCGCTCTCAAATAAAGTACTGAGGGGTTATAAGTGTTCCACGAAGAAAGGTCAAAGCCACCCTCTTTCATACGAGAGATGGCCTGGAAAGAAATGTTTTTAAGTACGTCCTCAGAAGAATGTGTAAAGCAGAAATTGTCAACATATAAATTATTCTTCAGGAGAAATGAACAAAGATCAGAAGTATACTGATCAGCATGATGACGAATGACTGCATTTAAGACGAAAGGACTTACTGCTAATCCAAATATGATGGTAGTATAACGATAAGCCACAATCTTACCATTTTCTTCCCATAGAAAACAAAATCTATTTTTGCCCTCCTCAATTTGAGACGTATCTGCAGGAAAGCTTTGGAAATATCTGCCAATACAACATATTTGTTGGTCTTAAAAGAAATGAGAAGGCGGAAGAGAGAGTTCAAAAGATCGACTCCATGATATGAGGCTTGATTTAAAGACGGAGACCCACCCACTCTTAAACTACAGTTGAAGACTGGGCGCAGTTTTGTTGTAACTTGCTCAGCAGTCTTTATTACAGGGCGGTGGGGTATGAACTTGAAGTTATTATAGTTTTGAGGTGATACTTGAATGGGCTCAATTATTCCCTCCCTCTGGTACTGTTTGAAAACATCCCCATATGCAGATGAGAGACCCTGTCTTTCCAGACGTTTTTTAACTCCACGCAATGTAGCTAAAGCTACATGATAATTAGAAGGCACTTCATTGAGAATATTTTCATACCAGGGTAACTCTACATGATATTTTCCATCTCTAAACTCGATTGTCTGATAGAATTTTTGAATGAACACTTCGTCGATAGAGCCCTGATCTGCTGTTTCATTTATACCTAATGATTCGAGGCTGTAGATGTTTTCTAGGCCCAAATCGACATCTACATGATTATGTGTATGCAGAAGAGGGTCAAAATAAGATGCAGAAGGATCGATGATGGTGTTCACTAAGCTTTCGGGAACCTTTGCTGTTGTCAGTTTAGAAATGGACGAAGTAAGTGTTCTACTATCCTCCTGTCACGATCTCCCTTGTGGTGAGGTTTCAAAATCAGATTGCTCTTCTCTAAAAATGACCAATCTCTGAGATGGGGTCAAAAACGATTTGGCTGGGCCAAATGGGACAAACCCATGGCAGGTTTCAATGGCTCTACCTTTCAAGCACTCTATGATTTTGAAGTGCTTCATTGAAGAGATGACATCAATTCCAATCAAACCATCCACATTTGAAACGCTACTTCCGTGTTTACCTACATAAAAACGGTCTGCAACATGATATCCGCTATATGAAACATTATTGATAGCACCCATGAGTCCCTTCACTGTGAAGCTAACATCAAGACTAGAATCTATTAAAACAGATTTTTTTATGAAATTTGAACAACAGATGTTCATATCTAGGTCGACTGTACGAAATGATCTAACCTGCTCTCCCAAAAATGTCTTAATGGAACTGGTGTGTACAGGCAGAGAATCCACATCTACTTCCAATTTATTTAAAATACAGCTATTGAAAAAACTTAGCTGCGAACCAAAATCCAATAACACTCTTGCAGTTACAATTTTATTCCCTCTTTTTATTTTAAGGGATATTGTAGGAAGAATTTGGCCAGATGAAGTGTTACCTGTATTTATACAGATATTGCTTGAACCAGCATCTTCATCATCAAGAACTTGAGGCGCTGAAGAAGTAGATGGCTGACTTGTGGAGACATCTGCACGATCTCTTTTTGCTTTATTTTTTGCATTTGAAGAACAAAGAGCAGTTATGTGAGCACCACTCTTGCATGTGCCACAAGGACGACTAAGGCCAAATCTTTTTGCAGGGCATTTGGAAGATACATGTTTCTTGCTGGAACAGCTTGCACACATTCCCAGTTCTATGCAGCGCTCCCTTCGTAAGCTACCTGTTGGATAAACTTCACAACTACTCATCGGGTGTTTTCCATTACAAAGTTTGCATTCCATAAATGATGAAGTAGAAGAAGGAACACCACCTCCTGAAGAAGTGGAAGCAGAAGAATCTTTTGGAATAGTAACTTTAGACTCTTTAGACTTTTTTACACTTGTAGTGTTGAAGGAAGAAGTTCTTCTCTCTTTATATGAAGACTTCTGTTGTGAAAGGGCACTTTTATTCTTCTCTTTGGCACCACCAGCAGTTCTATTTCCTGTCCTTTCTAGGGACTTCAAAATGTTCATATAGTTACTCAAAATCAAATTGATGGAAGGATATTCAATCTGGGTTTTTAGTTTGAGTTCACGCAGGAATATAGGAGGAAGCTTGTCAGTAACTAAGTGACTAACAAGACGGTTACCTGCTGTTCCCTCCTCCAGGAAGTCCAAATCGAACTCCTTCAGTTCATGTAAGTTTGCACGAACTTCTGACACAAAGAACCGAGTAGCCTCTAAATTCTTATTATCCAAAACTGGTGCTGAATCAATCTTGTGAAGAATAGTGTCCACTAGAAAAGGCACATCCAGATACACCTCCTTCAGGATTTTGATAGCCACAGAATAGTTCTCATCAACATTAGTTAAGTGTTGAACATCCTTCAAAGCAAAATTTTGAAGATGACTTTTCAAATACTGTAGTTTGGCTGCGTCAGAAAGGTCCTTCCTACAGCCGTATACATTTTCAAAGGACAGGAGAAAAGATCTGAAGGAATGTTTATCATCTCCACCAGAAAAGTTTTGACACTTAAGAGCTGGAATTTTAAGTTCTTGTTGTGGCTTAAAATTCTTCAATATAGAATGTAATTCTTTTCGTGAGACCGAATCACCCTCCTGCGAAGAAGCGGACTTGTGGGACGAAACGTTGGCAGTCGGTCTGATTTCATGAATTATCCTCTGCAATTGTAGATGATAATGAGAAGATTTTATAACTTCCTCATTTAAGAATGTAGCATCATGTTTCACGAGATCAGACTCGCAGATCTTTGCTTCAATTTCATTATCATACTGTCTCACCTCCTCCAGACGAAGATTTACTTCATCCAAAATAGCTTCTAGCAGGGATGGACTGGAATCTTTAGAAGATTCATCTGAGAAGGGTTTAAGCAAAAGCGTTATTTTGCGCTTTATGATGCCTCTTGAACGTCGCAATGGTTTTACTTTTTCTTCCACAGCCTCTACGAGGCTTTTCTTTTCCTCTCGAGTGATGGATTCCTCTGTAATTCCTATGTCGCTGATGATGGTGTCTTCAAGTGAAGCCAGGATTGCGGAAGCAGAAATAGCGCCTGCTTCAGTCATTTTTTACGACGAATAAGAGGAAAGAAGGAAAAGTATGAATTTATAGAAAAGAGGAAGTAAATAGATAGGAATAGCGCAAAAGTTTTTACAAACGCAGACCTATTATTTATTTAAAAGCTTGTTTCGTATATAGCACGCAAACACACTGCGTACGCCTTTTCCAAGTTTACAAATCAAATATATACTTACGCATATATTTAGTCCTTAATTTTTTACGAATAAGAGGAAAAAAGGAACAGTGTGAATTTATAGAGAAGAGGAAGTAAATAGTTAGGAATAGCGCAAAGAATTTGTACAAACGCAACCTATTCTATTTTTAAAAAAGCGTGTTTCGTATGTAGCACACACACTCTGCGAACGTCTTTTCCAGGTTTCCAAATATATATTTGTGCATATATTTAGTCGTTATTTTTTTACTTACGAATAAGCGAATAAGAGGAAAAAAGGAAAAGTATGAATTTATCGAAAAGAGGAAGTAAATAGATAGGAATAGCGCAAAGAATTTTTACAAACGCAAACCTTTAGTAAGAATTTTTATTTACTTCTCACTTCTCCACTTCTCCAAAAGTTTATTAAGAAATTGCAAATCTTGCAAATTGCAATTGCAAATTTTGCTGCTTAATATTTCTAATATTTCTGCTTAATATTTCTAATATTTCTGCTTAATATTTCTAATATTTCTGCTTAATATTTCTAATATTTCTGCTTAATATTTCTAATATTTCTGCTTAATATTTCTAATTTGGCTCAAAATAGCTGGAGTTGGTAAAATTAACACCTACCCCAACAATTATTTTAGGAACAAGGCTTCTGCGAATTTTACGAAGTAGACTAAAAATTAGCAAGTTGTCTGTTACTAAAATTTGATTCGAAACCCTATACAAAGAAACGAAATAGCAAATTTCAAAATAAGAACTATGAAATAATATAATCTATCTCTAATAAAGAAACTATAGAACAAAATTCTAAGATGTTAAGAAAAGAAGCTATTTCTAAGATATAGACCATATAAAACAACTTGGAACGATTTCTAAGATAGAAACGATATAACTAACTTTTAAGATTTATAAGAAAGGGATCGATTTCTAAGATAATCTACCTCTAAGAAAATACCGATTTCTAAGATAGAAACGATAGAACTAACTTTTCACAGAAAGGGCAAATTTCTAAAAGGAAAAATTTAAAATAATCTTATATAATTTTTTGTAATTTAACGTCACAATTGAAAATAATTAAATAATTGGCAAAGAGCAAATAAATAGGAGAACACTAAATAAAATAGAGTTTATTTACATAAGATAATTGATATTTAAATATATGAAATTAGATATAGAAACAAAATATATACGATTTCTCACAAAAATGGGAAGTTAAGCAAACGGCCTTGTTCCTTTATATATTCCAAGCGTAGAAACGGAATACAAAGTCACGTGGACTTTCTCATCTGCAACAAGGTGCAAACTATTATAACCAACTATCGCAAGCTTTTTCGATAATTATCATATTAATGCATAGCAATTTAAATAATAAGGCTGATGATAATTACTAATTATTATTGTAATAAAGTAATTTAGCTTTAGTATTTAACTTAATAGATAAATTTAACTGATTAAATTTATTATAAATAGATATTATAATTAATATAAATTAATAGTTATATAAATTAATAGTTATATAAAATCACCCGAGACTAAAAATGAGAGGGAAGAGTGACAACTAACCTTTTCATAAATCTTGCAGAGTTTCTTGCGCTGAATTAGAAATTGGTCCTTTCTATGGGGTTCGGAAAGCGGTTGCCTCTTCACCTCCTGTGTAAATGTTAGTTCTGGGTGTGATTAGGAGATCTTGTCATCAATGAAACTTCGATCTTGCACGTTGCATTTTCCATATTGAATTTCATACCATATTCCCCATATATGAAAAAGGAATATATAAGGATTAAAATATAATCTCACTTAAAACACCCCTTCAATTTAAATCGTTACAACAATACACACCAAATAGGTAAAGTAGCTGTAATAAAAGCCACTATAAAAGCCAATATTGCTGATATGTTGAGTATAGATTGAAAGGGAGCCGGCTTGAAATTAATCCTAACTACACAAGCTTCGTGACTTTTGCGGCAGCGAATGCAGTCACGTCCTTTTCTCACGAAAAAAATAGAAAGAGAACTTAGCTTATATCCAACTTCTTTCGATTAGCCGTCCCCCTCCCTCTCCAATCTCGGGTGAATTCGTAACGATATATTTTTCTTAAAAGTTTTAATGTTTTCGTTTTCATATCTATTATTCTATATATATACAATATAATATATATATAATATATTATATAATATATATAATATATAAAAACCTATATTATATATATATATATATATATATATATATATATATTATATATATATATATATATATATATATATATATATAGGTAATAATATATATAGATATATATATATATATTATATATATATATATATATAATAATATAGTAGATATATATATATATAATAATAATTATAATATATAGTATATATATATATATATATACATATATAATATATTATATTATATATTATAATATATATATATTATATGATATGATATTAGTATGGACGATTAATCGTTCATCGTCCATCGTCATCGGCAAAAAATCGGCATATTTTTTTTCAATCGTCATCATCTCATCGCAATTTTGCCGATATTTGCCGATTAATTGAACAAATTAAGAATTTTTCGATAATATTAAAAAACTCAATAATATATATATATATATATAATAATATATATATATTATATATATATATACTATAGTATATATATATATATATTATAATATATATAAATAATATATATATATAATAATAATATAATATATTATTTAATATACCCATTTGATTATGGTATGTATGACTTTCCAGTGCCTAATTGCCGATTAAATGAACAAATATTAAGAATTTTCGATAATATTAAAACTCAATAATATATATATATATTATATAATAATATAGTATATATTATATATAATATAGATATATATAAATAGTATATAATAATAATATATATATATATATACAATATATTATATATATATAATATATATATAGTATAGTATATTAATATAATATAATGAATATATATATAATATTAATTTACCCATTTTGATTTCGTATGTATGACTTTACAGCTGCCTTAAGTTCGCCTTTCTGTTCTCGTTCATATCCACCACTCATCCTCCAGACAACATCTGAGAGACACCATTCTTTTATCCACATAAAATCATAAACACATACGTATAACCACAACCCCTCTTCTAGACAACAATCTTACAGACATCCCTATCCCTTATATTCCTATTGGGGGAGAAAAAATTGCCGACATGTGTATGCCTGCGTGTCGTAGAGGCAACCAAGGATGGTGAGTAGATTGGCGCCCACTACCACTTATATTTGCGAGGAATGCAATGCATGGCTCATGAGAAGTCTGATCGCCTTAAGCGGCGTTTTATCTTTCGGCGAAAATGTATGATGTATGGGTACATGGAATATCAGAGGAATAAATGTTGAGGAGAAGAGAGAGAGTGATGTGTATTAAAAGCAAATCTGATTGCTACTGTGACTGAGAACAAAGATGAAGGAAAAACGTTGAAAAATGAGGTTTGTGTGAAATGTGTTGTGTGAGTGTGAAAGTGTTGAGTGAAAGGGGGATAGAAAGATTTGCCAAATTCTGATGATGACTTTTGTAGAAGCTATGTAGATGTTTGTTTTTGAGTGCCAAATTCTAAGTTCAATTAAGTTTGAATAGGTAAATATGTGGATCCGACATATGTCTACTGAGGAATGTGAAGAGTGCGATTTTTCGGATAATCATGAATGATGTTTTAGGATTGCGGTAGAAGGGATTTAGTTCATTTTGCCAACATATCTTGGCCACCTAAAATTTTTTACAGTTGTCACCACCACCTACGGGCGGAGCCCTATTCAAGAGGTGTGTAGTACGCCAAAATTCACCCTCTAGCCCAAATTACGCAGATGAGCACGGATGCAGGCTTTAAAGGAGGAGATTAAATTCAACAGGACATACAGAAGATAGAAGAGAATTCTACAGAACAGAGGTGGTTGAAAGAAGGAACCACCACAGCGAACTAGCCTGGAGTTACGAAGATCAACACAAAACTTTGCGCAATACAAAGCATCTTTTTTTTTATTTTTTTTTTTTTTTTTCCCTTTGTGCTACGAGCGTCTAAGGTGTTGGTACGCAAGTATGAGAATTTCCGAGCACTTGCCATGGGGTGCCGTATAGGCTAATAGATATGAAGGCGACCGAAGCAGGAGGAGGACAGTTTATAAGCTTTTTAAGCCTTTGACTCGACCCCTATCCAAATCCGGGTTGAAACCAGAGCCACTCCCAATAGGAGAGCATACTCCATAGAAGCGGATGAACCCTTTGTAGCTGGAAACAACTGAGAAGAAAAAAAAAAAGTCCGCCAGTCTAAAACAGAACTCACAGTTCTGAGGCCGCCCTAGCAAACCGTTGTGACATGAGGTTTCCAATACATTTTTTATTTATTTAAGGACAAGATGTTTATATATTGTCCAATAGGAGAGACAGAAACCGCTTCGAAAGAGATAGGAAAGTTAGAATCCGTTTTAGAGAAGGGATTTGTAGAAGTGTGGTTTTTAAAGAATTGAATTTTCACAAGCGTTTGAACACCCCATCCGGAAACTCTACCAGTCAGCGAGAATAGGAAGAGATTAGAGACCAGAGGCAATTCTAGAAGTAAAGAGGAAGCAGAACTGAAATGAGTTGAAGAATAAAGTGTCGAGTCATCGGCATAATGATAGAGTTAGATGCACGGTGAGAATATCATTAATGAAAAAGTAGAAAGAGTTAGGGAGATAAGCAAACCCTGAGGAACCCACTATTGACAGAAAAAGAAGTCGCCCCATTCAACAACAGCCAATATTTAGAGATTGAAAGAAAAGCCAGACAAATTAAGCAAAGAGGAAAGAGGAAAACCCAAAAGGATGGAGCTGGAGAGCCAGTACGCGTGCCATACTCGGTCAAAATGCTTGGATTATGTCAAGCCCACACGCAAGTCTCCCGTATTTCCTAGATTCTAAAACCATAAATCGGTTAAGGAAAGATATTGCCAGAAGAACCTCTTAGCGCTGAAAGCCGTGCGGCTATTCGGAAAGAAGAAATGAGTTTCCAGATAATCTAAGAATTGAGAGTTGAAAATAAGGTTTCAAGATCTTGGATAGAATACAAGTGAGATCTATGCGCGATAGTTTGAAGGATCAGATGCGGCTCCTTATTTCGAATAGGCTGTCATGTTGCGAGGCTTCCAACCCTGATGGGAAAGTTGCTAGTATAGACATTAGGAGTGAAGGTGAACAGAGCGGGTCAGAACGAAGCACACTCCTCCAAAACTTAGGAGGAAATGCCATCTGGGCCACCCGTCTTCCTACCCTTCATAGATTTCAGGGGCTGCACCGATCAAATGTAAAATCACAGGCAAAGACATTAGACAGCTGGAAGAGTAGAAGAGGAGGAAGAAAATGCCGCCAGAATCGTTCAGGTAGTAGGGAAAATAGGAGCGCCGAGAATGGCCTTTTCAGTTGAGAATAAACAACAGAAACCATCCAGAGAAAGTGAAATTTACACGAATATGCTAAGATTGTTTTGGCAAGAGCCAGAAAAGTGTCAGTAGAGATCAAGGAAGTTTAGCGCACTTTTCGTTTGATGAAAGCCCGCTTTGCTCGTTCGAAGAGTATCCCCTGCAAAAGATTTCTCCTGAATGAAAGTTGGCGCGATGATTGGAAACGAAAATTTTTCCACCCTTGCGATGACATTGTCGCTAGCCTCGAATGCCAGAGACCAGAACGATCGGAACCCAGGTTTATTGGAGAGAAAGATTTATTGAAAGATAGGAATGAACTGCTATAGTCCCATCAACGATTACAGCTTCCCTCTTATCTTTTAAATATTTATACATCCATCATATTCCTAACTGAGTAGCCATTTTGCTATCATCTGCAAACTTGCAAACCTTACATTTAAGTCCTTGGTCTAAATATTTTTATACTATAAATGAGGAACACCACTGACCTAAGAAATCGTTACGGACACAAACATGTCTCCTCATTCCATTAAATAAATACTTTTCATATTCATTAATATTTTATTATATTATATATATTATTATTATTATTATTATTTTATTATTATTATTATTATTATTATATTGATTATATATTATTATATTATATTATATAATATTATAATATATTATTATTAAATATTATAATATTATTATTATTATTATAAATATTATTATCATTATTATTATTATTATAAAATATTATTATTATATTCATATTATTATTTATTATATTATTATTTATTATATTATTATTATTATTATATTATTATTATTATTATTATTATATATTATTAAGAGACTTAAGAAATAAAAAAATTTGATCTCTTAAATAATTTCGGAGTGAACCCCTGACCCCCCTGTCTACAGCTTTATATAATATTAATATATATATATATATAATATATATATAATTAATATATATATATATATATAAAGAGGAGAGACGAAGAAAAAATAAAAAAAATTATATTATATTTTTTCAAAATTTAATATATTATCATCGTCATCGGCATCGTCATCGTCAAAATTTAATATAATCGTCCATCGCTCATCGTCATCGTGCAAAAAATTTCATAATTCGTTCCCATCACTAATATAATATATATATATATATAACTTAAAGGCTTTACCTTAGCTGCTTCTTTACTTTCTTTGTCCTCAGCCAGATTTCCAACTAAACATATTCGATAAGAGATTGATGGATCATGTTCAATATGTACTATTCCTGTACAATCTGAGTATCCTGTAAAATAAAATGTACAACAATATAATTTAGAAATGGTGCTTAAAGAGTCAAATTTACAAAAATTTTGGATAATTACAACAAAAATTTCTTCCCTTTATTAGGAACCATAGCAAATTACCATACAAAAAGTAAAGAAAATAATTATCATGTTTTTGAGAAATGCATAGAAAATAGTTTATTTCTAAATTCAATAATTTTATGCTGTTGAACTATTCTCTAAAACATGAAAACATTTATAGACACAAAGGATGTTTCACATCTTCCTTCAAGCTAAAGGTGAAAGGCTATACAATTTTCAAGTCATAGATTGTGATTATGAAAGTAATTCTTGAAGAACATTAGAATGATGAGTGATGATGGTCTAGGACTTTAGGAACAAAAATGCTAGTTAACATAAGCCCTTGTGTTTTGCAATGCGATTACAAAATGCAAAATAATTGTTTTAATAGTTTCAACTATTATAATATCCAGGGGTAAAAACCAACAACATACAGACTTGCAACAAGCATGCATGCCTGCATCAAAAACTAGTTATTTATACAGTATAAATTTAGGTAACAAAACTAATCTCAAAGCTTAATAATAAGAAATTAGCTTTAATAAAAAAATAAAACATCTGAAATTTTTTTTTTTTACCACTTAGCTACACTTTAGATATACAAAATGACTAGGCTACTACATAGCTATATTGTCATTACAGAAGAATTAGAAAAAATTAATGAAAATTACAATTAGCTAGTAAAAGCAAGTGTCCATAGTTAACTAATTTACTAAAATTTTTAAAAGTTTTCTGAACAACTCAAAAATATCACAAATAAGCAATAATGGAAGAAAAATATATGCAGATTATTTATGTAGAATTTGAGTTAGTTATTTAAATAAAAACTCTGCTGTAACTATGAACAGAACCGATCAAAAAATTTTAGTGGGTAGAACATTACCTTACCTATAGCTTTTTGCTTTTGTAGTAACCTAGTTGTGTATACAATGTAAAATATTGAGAGAAGCCCTAAGTACTCTGTGAGTTTTGCGATTAAGGCATGTTGCCATTAAGGCCTATTTACTCTAGTACAAACTGGGACAGTCTCAACAGGCCCATTGCGCTTCTTACGTACCAGTCCTTAACTTCCGATGGATGGCAAAAGCCATTTATGCATTTAAAATATTTTTTTTTTATATAAGTAACTTACATAACACGTACTTACCAACTCATTATGGAAACTGGGAGCCTGAGATGGATTTCGTAATGACAGACTCTGTGATTGATTCATCTGTTCCCTTGAGATTTCTTGAGATTTTAGTGAACAAACCTGAGATGAAAACTTTTTGAGAAGAAATTATATTATGTATAGGCGTTTCTGCTAAGATTTCATAAAATCTAAAATAAATATTTTTCCTAAAACCTAAATAGAACTGTCTAAACTCTAAATTTTATCTTGTCTAGCTTACACCACCCAGTCTGAAATTTTAAAAAAATATATAAATAAGAATTTATATACACTCCAAAAAGGATCAAATAGTGACAAGAGTTTGAACTATTTTCCAATTTATTTATATAAATTGTTGAACACAAATATCTATAAATGCCAATACTATGTATACCTATAACAATTTCCTTAAAAATAAAATATGTAGTGCAACCCAAAGATATTAGATTCACCACCCAGATGGCAGTTATGAGTGTTAAATACATCCCAAGGCACTAGCATGCCCAATGTTCACACTCACGCTCCCATATCCACAATTCTTATTATTCAGTTATAAATATATAAATATATAATTATATATATATATAGTATAGATATATATATATAATATAATATAATATAATATATATATATATATATATATTAGGGGCATGGCGATATCTGGCAACTATCCGATGCCGGCCAAGTTTGACTATCGCCTATCTGCCGGATATCATTGCTTATCCGCAGATAACCGGATAGGTACTTCCCTATGTAGGTTCTCCTTAGTTGGTGGAAATAGTTCCAAATAATTTATAAAAGGATTATATATAATATTATAATATATATATATATATATATAATATATATATATATAATATATATATATATATATATAAATATATATATATATATATATATTATTATATATATATATATATATATATATATATAATAATATATACGTATAAACTTGGTTTACGCTTTCGATGTTGGTATTCATCAGTTTATGTTACTGTACAATACATTTCTTGTCTGAAATTTATGGGTGACCACGTTTCATAAATTTTATTCATTATTAAAGAAGCTTAAAAAAATTTGTATAAAAGAAAAAGAATAAAAAATTTTTGATTGTTTGAAGATTGAAATCAGTTGCTAAAATCTCTCCATTTTCAGAAGAGCATTAATTACGATACTTTAATTCTGCTTAAAAACTTCCGCAGTCAGACATCCCTGCTTGAATTCTTTGTTGTAAGGGTTAAAAACTTTATTACCCGGAGCCGGAGCGCCCCTTTTTTGTCTGCCTCCGGTCCGGGTCACCCCGAAAAAAGTTCTCCTCCGCCCACCTTCAAAAAAATATATATGCTACGGCTCCACCCCCCAAAAAAAAGTTTGGCTCCGCCCCTCCACCGAAAACCTTTGAGGGCTCCACAGCGCCTATTTAGTATTAATTTGCATATTTACTTTCCATTAAGTCTCTCGAACCAAAGTATTATCTAGGTAAAAATGTTAAAGAAATATGATATGTTATAAAGAATTAAGCTACCAAACACATGTTATGCAATTCATACCACCACATTATATTCTCACATTACTATTGTAATACTAAATAGTAATACCCACTGCATATTTTAAATGTGTTAAAGCATTGTATTATACCACCTATATATACGCACATCACAGAAATATATGAATAAAAACACTGAATTATTCCAAATGTTACCGCCTTCATGATAAAAGTGGGTGTATTCTATGATGTAGGTGTCATTCCAAATGTATATTAGAATAAGTGAGTAGCCGCAGGATCAAGACAATCACCATCCCCCGCTATGTGGTAAGCAAATGAATTTAAAAAATATTTGTATTAGCTTACCTTAGGGATGTTATAAATGAATGTTCCCTCCTAAATATTCATAAGTCTTTAGGTTTTTGGTGCACAACGTTTAACTTTTTTTCATGAAAATTGAACCGAAATTTTTAAGTAATTTTCTGAAACAAAAAACCTATTTTTTGAGTTATAGGATAAGTTTTTGCACTAATTTGCACCTAAAACTACATTGTATGTTATAATAGCATAATATTTTGTACAAAAATTAAAATAATTGATTAGATAAAAAAAAAAAAATATGATTTAACAAAAGTAAAAGTAATGCCATTTGACAGATTGTCCCCTGTTGACTCATTGTCCCTTGTGACTCATTTGTCCCTGTGTGACTCATTTGTCCCTGTGGACTTCATTTCCCCATTTTACGAGTATATATATATATATATATAAATATATTATTTTGTATGTCTGCTGTAGTTAGAAAATTATATGTACCGCCGTAGTGGGTAGTAGATATTTAAACTCTGATAATGAGACTAATCTGTATATTATTATTATTTCAGAAGATAATAGAAATATCAGTAATAGTAATATTTATTTAAAGTAAATTAAGAGTTGCAGGCTCTCTATTTAACGCCTTTATTATTCATTAATGAAATAAAGTAATACTAAGCCATAATTTATCATCAGTAGAAGGATAAACTCGCAAATGTAAAACAAGAAGAGAAGACCATACGAAGAAGGAGAAAGATTAACAATAGAACAATAGAACAAGAAAATATAGGTTGCGCAACCATAAGTGATAGAAAAATATTATAGAAATACATAGAATATACAAGAAATTATATCATCATCATAATTAATGTGAATCATGACTCAGTCCACATAATCATCATCAAACAATTCATATAAAAGAAGCAGATAAGGAGGAAATTGCATTCATCTTGAGTATACTTATCTTCAAGTTAAACAGTGCGCAACTCTCTCATAGACCAATCAGGGATTATTATCTAGCAAAGTAAAGGAATGCCCCACATTTTCAGAAAAGAAAAGAATACAAAAATTGGAGAGAACGAGTGGAGGATTGGTTGATAGTGGAAGAAAAGGTAAAATATCCTGGTTTGGAAATACGTCTAGCACTGAAAGATAAAGCCCACGAAATATGTATAGATTTAGAAAGAGAAGAGTTAAAGAAGGATAAAGAGGGAGTAGAATTGATATTAAAAACCCTGGATGCAGTATATAAAAAAGACAGTAGGATGGATAAATTGGAGAAAACCATGAAATTATTCCGAATTGAAAGAAGAAAAGATGAAACCATGAAAGATTATATACTAAGATATGAAAAATATTCCAGGGAATGTGAAAATGCGGGAGGTGGCAAAATGTCACAGGAAATGAAAGGAAGTCATCTTCTGGGACAAGCAAAATTGAATTCAAATGATCTTCATGTAGCGTTGGGAGCCTGCGGCAAGGAGGAATATAGCTATGGAAATATTAAAAATGTACTCACACGAATTTTTCAGGAGCAAAGAGAAAAAGAAGAAGAGAATAAAGAAGCTTGTTGGATGGAAGGAGACAAGAAGAATCCTGTTAACAAGAAATACGGAACTGTTACCAAATGTTTTAAATGTAGATCGGAAACACATTGGGCGAATAAATGTCCAGTGAATAAGAGAACATGTTATATTTGCAATGCAAGTGAACATTGGGCAATAGATTGTCCAAAGAACTGGAAGAATAAAGGAAAGGTAGAACAAACAGAAAGAAATGAAGGTACTAAAAGAGAAGAAATAAGATACGTCTGGAAAATGAACAATGATGAAGAACAAGAAAGTTTAGAGGAACTGCAAGACGAAATATACGGCATAATAGACTCCGGAAGTGCAAGAACAGTGTGCGGTAATTTTTATATGGAAAGAATTAAGTCGATTAACCAAAGAACAAATTGAAGAAATGAACCATAAAGCTATAGAAGACCACACTGTGTTTCATTTTGGAGAAACATTATGTAAAGGGATAAAGAATGTTGATATACCTACAAAATTAATGGGAAACAAAGTGAGTATAAGAACAACAATAATAGAAGGAAACGTTCCATGGTTGATTGGAAAAGAAACTTTAGAGAAAATAGGAGCAGTAATAGACTTCGAGAAAGGAATAGTTATAGCAAAGCGTTTTTCAGACTACATAATACCCTGTAAAGGGAAGAATGAAAAACATCTGAAGATCTCATTGATTAAGAAAATGGAACCGCACAAGATGTGGCTTGGAATAGACAGAGAGTGGTGGACCAACAAGGAAATAATTGGAAAAAGAATAGAAAAACTGCATTTACAATTCGGACATGCTAGTAGTGGAAAATTAATTGGAATTTGTAATGATGCATATAAGAAGAATGAAGAGTATCAAAGATTTAAGAAGACCTTGGAAGAGAAAATAAAAGAAATAGTGGGCAAGTGCGATACATGTATAAAATATAAAAGAACTCCAGCTAGGCCAATAGTTGGAATGCCTATGGCAAAACAGTTTAATGAAGTGGTGGCACTTGATTTAGGAGAAATGGAAAATAGAAGATTTTTAATGATGGTGGATCTAGCAACAAACTATTGTCAGGCAGCATGGATAAAAGATAAAAATCCACTGACAGTGGTAAAAGCATTTATGGGGAAATGGCTGTCTGTACTCGGAATACCTAGGAAAATTTTATCAGACAATGGGTTGGAATTCCAAAATGAAGAAATGAAAATCCTAACGGAAAAATTTGGAATCACCATTATGGCAACTCCATCAGAAAGTCCCTGGAGTAATGGAACATGTGAAAAAATGGTGGGATTGGTGAAAGACGGAGTGAGGAAATTGAGAGAGGATACTACACAAAACTGGGAGATAGCACTGATGTGGACAATAGCAGCGAGGAATAGTTGAAGAAAACTGTGTACGGTTTAAAAGACGCAGCAAGAATATGGTACGAAAGTATCATGGACATCATAAAATCACTTGGAGGAACAAAGAGCAAGTTGGAACCAACTATAGTGTATTGGAGGAAAAACAGCCGAATCATCGGCCTCATGTGCATACATGTGGACGATATTTGCTATGGAGGGAATACTGAGTTTGAAGAAAAGATAAGTCGAGAACTAAAAAGGAAATTGGAAATAGGAAAAGACAGTGAAAGGAAATTTTGTTACATTGGTTTGAACGTGGATCAACGAAATAAGGAAATTATCCTAGAACAGAATTCCTATGTAAGAAATATGAAAGTACCAGAAAAAAAAAGATTTAAGGAAGAGAGGATATTAAATAAAGAAGAACAAACAGAATACAGATCAATGGTTGGACAATTAAACTGGATAGCTCAACAAACCAGACCAGAAATATCTTACAATGTAAGTGAAAGAAGTAAATTTTGTAAAACGGCAACAACAAGAGATATGAAAAAAGTAATAAAAATTATAGAACAAGTAAAAGAAAAGGAAAACCAGATAATCATTCCTACCCTTAAGGGTAGAACAAAAATGGAAATCTTTTCAGATGCCTCTTTTAATAACGTGGGAAATGGACAATCTCAAATTGGGTACATAATAAGTATAGATGAATTTAACAACAGGAGTCCCTTATATTGGAAATCAAAGGTGGAAAAGAGTGGCGAATCACTCAAGAAGCAGAGCATTGTAGGTGCAGTCTCCGATGCTGAATATATCTGAAAGCTTTGTATGGGAAGAAAAAATGAAGAAAAACATACCAATGGATTTAAAAACAGATGTCAAAGCCTGAAAAGAGCACTCAACACTCAACTTCGGCAGTATTAAATAAAAGATTAAGAATAGATATGCCTATCTAAAGAAAAATTGAAGAAAAAAAATAGAAAAATACATGATAAGAACACAAGAACAGATCGCAGACATTTTGACAAAAGAGGGTGTAAAAAAAGAAAATATACTGAAATATGTTAACAACTTAATATGAAGACATATTACAAAATGACAAATTGCAACACAAGAAAAAACTAAGATAAGAAAAAAGAAAAATAGAAAAAAAAGGAAAAAAAGAAAAAATAGTATGAGTTTGATTATTATTTTATGTCTGCTGTAGTTAGAAAATATATGTACCGCCGTAGTGGGTAGTAGATATTTAAACTCTGATAATGAGACTAATCTGTATATTATTATTATTTCAGAAGATAATAGAAATATCAGTAATAGTAATATTTATTTAAAGTAAATTAAGAGTTGCAGGCTCTCTATTTAACGCCTTTATTATTCATTAATGAAATAAAGTAATACTAAGCCATAATTTATCATCAGTAGAAGGATAAACTCGCAAATGTAAAACAAGAAGAGAAGACCATACGAAGAAGGAGAAAGATTAACAATAGAACAATAGAACAAGAAAATATAGGTTGCGCAACCATAAGTGATAGAAAAATATTATAGAAATACATAGAATATACAAGAAATTATATCATCATCATAATTAATGTGAATCATTGACTCATCCACATAATCATTCATCAACATCATATAAAAGAAGCAGATAAGGAGGAAATTGCATTTCATCTTGAGGTTACTGATCTTCAGTAAACAATATATATATACCGGTATATATATAATATAATATATATAATATAATATATATATATATATATATATATATATATATATTAAATATATATAATAAATATATAAAAAGTACAATATATATAAATATATCATATATAAATATATATATATATATATATATATATATATATAAGTAATTTAAGTCAACTATATCTATATATATATATATATATATATATATATATATATTATATATATATATATATATATTATAATATATATATAATAATAATATATAATATATTATAAATATATATTATTATTATAATTAAGTATATATAATATATATATTATATATAGGTTTGGATTAAAAAAAAAATGGTTTATTTTTTTTAAAAAAGACCACGTTTTTTTTTTAAAAAAACCAAAGGCCAAAACTTTAGGTTTTTTTGTTTTTTTTTAAATTACTTATTTTTTATTAATCAATTTTTTTTAGTATTTAGCATTAAAATATAGTAAATACAATATGTTAAAAGAAGTATACAATATATAAAGTAGAGTTTAGTACTTAATTAAAGATTATTAGTGCTCTAGGCATATAATTATACATTTCACATGATCTGATTATTATTATTTTATTATTATTATATATATATATGATATATATATATATATATATTATATATAATATATTGATATATATAGATATATATATATCTATATATATATATATATTATATAATATATATATATATATATATAATATATAATATAATATATATATATATACTGATATATATATTATTATATATAGCCTATATAGTATATATATATATATATATATATATATATAGTATATATATATATATAATAATTATATAGATATATATATAATATAATATATGATATATATATATATATATTAATAACTAATATAATTATATATATATAGTTATATATAGTATATAATATATATATATATATATAATATATAATATCATATATATACTATATATATCTATATATATATATATATATATATATATATAATATTAATATTAATTCATCTACCTTTTTCTCCCCAAGACTGGTGTAAGGTGCGAACAAGCATCAGAAAGAAAAGCAGTAGATATGACAAAAGTCCAAAAGAAAGCCCAGCCTTACCCCCCCCCCCCCTCTGTACCATTAATTAGTAATAAGAACTCGTCGCAGTCAGGAAAATCCACTCCTATTAGCTTGCACGGACTGCGGACAGAACCCTCACTTTAGTAGGTAAATCGTCAGTGTAAACGGTTCATCCCTATACCCAGTGGCCACAAACCATACCCCCTCAACAAAAACCCGCCATTCTCTCTTATTAGGCACCTTTATTCTCTCTGCCAAACTAACATTTCTGTCCTTCAGACATTCGCTTTACTGACTCAATCCACTTTTCTTCGATCTCCCAGCCGGTCGTTTTCAACACACTCGCCACTATACATCCGCATAAAAACCGACTATCTCATCCTGTCCACATGACCAAACCATCTCAACTTACTTTCATTTATCTCTCGTTTAACCCCTTTCTTCGACCACCACACAACTCTCTAAATTTCATTCCCATTTTATCAATTCTTTCTCACACCCTAGCATTGCCCCAAGATGTCCATCTGAACACATTGAACTTTTAATCTATACTTCTTATTCCAGACCATAGTCTCACTACTATACAATAACACAGTAACAGCATACCCTCATGTAAGACTCTAGAGCACTCAAGACTTAGACCCTTTGCATCCACCAACGACATAGTTGCACCAGCCACCTTCCTGCCATTCACAAATTTCCTACTACACTCTGCATCATCATTCGATCCCTTCTCATCCAACATTATACCCTTTAAATATTTTAAACTCAGACACTTGTTCCAGCTCCTCCCATCTAAACAAACTCACGACTGAGACTGTCCTCACAACAACCATAACCTTACTCTTATCTACGTTTACTTTCAAACCCCTCCTTTTACACACCCTGCCAAATCTCTCTACCAATCCTCTCAAACCTCTTCAGAATTCCCCACACAAAAACCCAAATCATTCCACATATAATGTAGGCACACTCACTCATCTCCATCATTAACACCACTATCTGTCACACCCCACCTTCAATTCTTTCATAACCCATCCATATACAAATTAAAAAACCAAGGAGACATAACTCAACCCGCCTCACTCCGCTATTAATACTAAAACCAATCAAATTTGACACCATTTATTCTACACCACCCTCACTATCGTGCATACATACTTTTTGATTCCATTCAATGCCTATCACCAACACTATATATCACAACACCTGCCATAGACCTTCCCTATTAACTCCTATCATACGCCTGCTGTTGCAAATCCATTAAACTTAAATACAATTTATTTCCTCCCTCATTTTCCTATCATTGCTCAATGTAAAATTTATCCCACACATCCTCTTAACTACTTCTAACCACCTAGCTTCTTCACCAATCAGTCCTCAGTCACTCGCGCACTCTTTCGACCAAAAACACCAGCATATATCTTCCCTACAAACTCAATATAACTAAATACCCTATAATTCTACAGTCTCCCTTTATCTCCCTTACCCTTATATAAGGTACTATTACTGCTCTCCTCCAATCCCTCGAAAATATACCCCTCCATAAACGCTTATTACACAACTTCAAGATCCAATCAATCACCATTCTTGCCTCCTTCCTTGATCATATCACCAGTAAATTTCCATCATATACCTGCAAGATTTACCATCTTTCAACTTTCATCCACTCTTTACCCATTCCTCCTCTTTCTAGATAACCTCATCCCCAAATACCTGTTCCTTCTTGCCCACCATCAAACCCACACTACCATCATATCACCTCTTCATTACGCCAATGTTATGCAGATTTTAGTTTCTTTCCACACCTCCACTCACATCCTTTCATCAGTTACAAAAAACACCATCCCTATTCATTATTCGAGCAGGTTCCCCTATTCTAATTCTTAACCTTTCGCTTCCTTCCAGAAGAGCTTCTTATTTCCTTGTATCTCCCCATTCATCCTCCCTCCAAATGTTCATTTACCTCTTCTTTCTCTTACGTATGGCCATCTTTTAGCATTCCTTATGTTCCTCACTATATAATTTCCAAGCATCTTTCTTTGAAACTTCATCTGGCCTTTATTACATTCAACCACGCTTCTTTTACTTTTATAACCGCTTGCACACCTCTTCATTCACCACTCACTTTATCATTCCTTACTTCCTACTTAGCATATCCCAGCATACTTCTTTTAACTGCTAACAATTGCTTCCTTCATTCTCTTCCAATTATTCAGTCAACTTGTCACATCAACGATTTACGTGCGAGCTCTACATACTATCCTGATTACCTTGTTCACTAGAATTCTCAACCTTGAGTAGAGCCTCTCCATCCCGTATCACCTTCTCTCCATCCAAGTCCCCACAACTTAATTTACAAGAACAAAACATAATGATCCGATATCCCATTCCTAAACCCCTCACTGATTAACATCCAACACATACTTCAACATCTCCTTCTCACCAACACAAAATCTATCAACTTTCACTTCCGATACATCTCTACCTACTACCAACTCATATACATTAGATACTCTTTGTTTTAAAAGAAATATTACTACACACATACCTCTCTCCTCACAGAAATCAATCACCTTCCTACCATCTCATTTTCTCCCGACACCCCAAACCCACCGTTATACCATCCTTTTTTTGGATCATATATATATATAAATTAATAAATAAATATATATAGATATGAAAAAAAAAATCTCGAAAGAGAAGAAAATTTAAATAAATGTATATATATATATATAATAAAATCCGTATTAATATCAATATTTAGCCTAGAAAGGTATTGGGATACTACTGTAATAATTTTGAACCTCCGAAATAAACATTATAAGGAAAACATTTTAAAAAAAAAAACAAAAAAAAACATGTTTAAAAAATAAAAATGTGTTTTTTTTCAAAAAAAAAAACAAATTAAAAAAAACTGTTTTTTTCACAATCAATATATAAAAAAAAATATATATATAAAAATATATATATATATATATATATATATATATATATAATATATATATACTACTATATATATATATACTATACTATACTATAATATAATATATAATATATATTATATATATCAGATATATATAGATTTACCGAGCTAGTTTCTTCGCTTTTATATTATTTTAGTTCCCAGTACACCTTTAGTTTGATCACCTTTTTGAGAATTAAATACATGAATATTATAAAACATCTTTATTATTATTTATATAATAACACAATATTAGGCTCCTCCTCCTGAAGTTTCTAGCTTTCGCAGAGATTCTCCCTGCCTCTGTCGGGAATCTTCGGAAGAGAAAGAGAGTGACGATTTCCCTAAAAAATAATTAGGTAACTATATATATATATATATAATATATATATATATAATAATATATATATAAATAATATATATATATATATAATAAATATATATATATATATATATATATATATTATATAATATATATAATTTTTATATTTATATAATATGAGTATATAGAGTACCATAATAGTTTTTAGGAAATCACGTCACTTGCTCTTTCTCTTCCGAAGATTCCCGACAGAGGCAGGGAGAATCTCTGCGAAAGCTAGAAACTTCAGGAGGAGAACTAATATGTTGTATCATATTATAAATATAATAAAAATGTTTATCATATTCAGTGTATTTAATTCTCAAAAAAGGTGATTAAACTAAGGGTGCTACTGCAACTAAACATAATAAAAGAGCGAAGAAACATTAGCTCTGAATCTAAATATATATATATACCGCTTACAAATGGCGCAAACATGGGCTTCAAGGTTAAATGAGTCAGTTGAATATTTAATATATTTTAATAATGGAAACCATTAAGAGTTTCCAATTATGGTTTTTAGTTAGTTTAATAATTATATTAAATTATTTTGTAGTTATTTAATTAAATAAATGACAATTATAACTCAAAAAAATTTTCCCCCTTTTCAGAAATTGAAATTGTAAATTTTAAAAAAAAATTCTAAGAGTTGCAGAATCTTGAATACTGAATCTTTCAAAAAATCCATTTAACACAATAAAGAACAGTGTAAAGGTAAGAGTTTTCATCTAAATAATTTTACATTTATATGTTAGTTTGTAAAATATTTAAGGGTTTCACTTATGGGGTAAAATGGTTCGGCTCATGGGGGAAAATGAGTCACTATATCTATAACTATAAATAACCTTTTTTTTATAGTTTTTAATAATATTTCCCTTTTATTGTTTATCTATTACCTATACGGGTATTTAATGTCTTTGATATACCGTAATTGATAATCAATTGACAACATAGCCTATTTCCACTTTGCAGATGCCCAGAAAGTACCAGTACCAAAAGAAGGTAGGTGTCAGGTGACTTATGTACACCCAAGAAGACATCTTACAGGCTATTATAGATGTTGAATCTTTCAAAAAATCCATTTAACACAATAAAGAACAGTGTAAAGGTAAGAGTTTTCATCTAAATAATTTTACATTTATATGTTAGTTTGTAAAATATTTAAAGTTCACTTATGGCGAAAATGAGTCACGCATAACTATAAATAACCTTTTTTTATAGTTTTTAATTAAATCTCCCTTTTATTACGGGTATTTAAGTCTTTGATATACCGAATTATACATCAATTGACAACATAGGCCTATTTCCACTTTGCAGATGCCCAGAAAGTACCAGTACCAAAAGAAGGTAGGTGTCAGGTGACTTATGTACACCCAAGAAGACATCTTACAGGCTATTATAGATGTTGAAGATGGTGCAGGTATCCGCGATACCACCAGAAGATACAATCTGCCATATGAAACCCTTTCAAGAAGGATAAGAGGTGAAGTTCAAAACCCCGGAAGAAGTGGTTGAGGTACAGTCTTTTGCTGATTTGAAGGAGATGTTGTCTCACGGTTACAGCTAATACTCCTTGCATGAAAAAAAAATAAATTTTTTGTAAATTAATTTGTTCAATTAGTATAAAATAATAAAACTTCTTTTTTTTTTAATTAAATTAAGTGTTTTAAAGCAATAGCGTCGGGGTGACTTGGACCACTTAGGTATAACTTGGTCTCCCGACTCCCCTAAGCACTTTTGAAATTTTTTTTGTTTTAAATCACGGCCCTATAGTCGGCATAAAGAATATTAAAAAAATATAATATGTAAGTACGAAAATAAAGTTTATATAAATTTGATAAAGTTTATATAAAGCCTGACCGGATGTGAAGCGGACCACCATTGAGGGTTGAATCGGACCTCTGTTTAAATTCGTCTTTTACGTATAAATTATTCAATTTTATATTTTAAATTTTTATTAATATCTTTTTTAATTTTTATATTAAAAATTCGTAATAATAATAAAATGTCAATAATGATAAATAAAATACTAATAGAAATAAGGTGGTCCGATTCACCCTCTCTCCGCTCAAAAATTTGACACTTTTTGAATTCCGTTTTTATTAAAATTTCATTTTTTAAAAAAAATTATTCCATTTAATATAAGTAACTTTTTATTACATTTAAATTAATATACGTAATAAAAATGTCAATAATAATACGTAAAATACGAAAAAACAATGGTGGTCCGAGCCACCCCTCCATCCAATTTTTACGCGGGTGAATCGACCAATAGGCCCCGTTTTTTGAACACTAATACTCTTGGAATCAAAAATTTACTTTGCCAGTTAAAGCAACATCACCCGAATGTATCCCATGAAAAAAAATAATTAATAAAACATCCACAATTTTCATTTTATAACAAAGTTACAAAAAAACTCACATTTTCAAAAGTGAAATTCATTGAAGAAAATTTTGTACCCTAATTTCTAACATTTTTAAAAATAAAAAACTTTTCTAAAATTTAATTACTATCAAAATAAAACTTTTTATCTACCGCGTGGCCTATAAAATGAGCGACAAAAAAAAAAAAAAAATTTTATATTTTTATTTTTTAGAGTGACCGAATCACCCCTCCCAAGAGGCGGCCCGTTAAAAGCAGTATATAAAAAATTTATGAAAATCAAATTTAACTTTCTACAAATACTATCTGTTCAAAAATGATAAAATATAAGTTAGACTTGTTTTTCCCTACCAAAATTAATTTTACAACACCTTTAATACAAATTAAAATTATATATTAATAAAAATACTTAATGTACAAATCATTAGTGAAGAAATAATATTCAATGACCTATTATCCCCCAGCATAGTGACTCACTTCCCCATTTCAATTGTTTGGCCACTGCAAATTTTCAAAATGTTACTAAAAATATCTTGTTAAATTTTTTAAATCGTCATGATAACATAAGGAATGAACATTTGAGAAAAAACATGACATATGGATGTAACTTTGAAATTTCGATTTTTCATTTCACAAAAAAAAAAAGCCTAAATTTTGGCCCATTATCCCCCGTGTATATTATTATATATATATATTATATATATATATATATATATTACTATATATATAATATATATATATATATATATAATAATATATACTATATAATATTTATAATATTATATAACAGATAATACATTATATAATAATATAATAATTTTATTATAGACATATATATATAGTGCTAATGTAATATATATAATAAAATCACCGTATAAAGTAAAAACGGTATCGTTTTCCACAGGCTATTCGACCCACGTGGCAAATTCGCATTTCCATGGCTCAAAATAGACCTAGACATGTAAAATATACAGTTAACGATATATAATTATGCTAGTCCATGCCTTAATTAGAAAATGGGAGGAAACTTTCAATTTCATATACTAGTCATGTGATTTTTCTTTCTTTTTGAGCAATATAAAATCGGTAAATTTTAGGCTATTGCTAAGACATTACAGCGCAAAATTAATTGTACTAACATTATTGTACCAAATATAGTACCTTAAAATATTTCTAACCCTTAATGCAATCGCGTTGGATTCATTCAGGCAAAGAGAAAATATGTTT
>JABUQX010098374.1:0-30419 GCA_015478945.1 Trachelipus rathkii
CGTGTACTTCGTTCAGTCAGTTGGAGTGTTTAACCGTTTCGCATTTATCGTGAAACCTTCGCGATGGATACGCCGCTTCATCTGATTAGATGGATATATATTAAAAATAAACTTATGTTTTTATATAATCCTAGAACTTAATTTTCAATGAAAGTTATATGTTATAAAAATGAAAACTTGTTTCACTTCCCTATGTTCCCTTTATTGACTAAGTTGTTAATGATAGCTGTTTATTCGTCTGGTTGTTGTGTGTTAAGTACGTTATGTTTATAGTTTAGCTTTACAGAGAGTAAAAACTTTACTTTGTTTGTCTTTACCCACTAGGTATTATGCTGGTTAGGGTAAGGTTATGCTAAAATTTTTGTTAAATATTTACTATGTTAATGTAAATTAACATTGTCATGTTAAATATGTTTGATAAAGTATGAATGGATTATGTTTTTGTGAGTCTTGTTAGTTACTTTTACTGTTGGTAAGTTTGGACCTTAGTTAATGTTAGCAGTTTATTCTTGCTTAAAATGTATCAGGTTTGTCGTTGTATATTATATTCTTAGTTCTAGCAATGTTATGTTGACTTTATTAATGGGAACTTTTGTTACGTTAGCATACTCGTTGATTCTGCACTGATAATTACGAGTTATAATAAATTTTTGTTAATGCTACCATGTTAATGTAAAATTAACATTGTTATGTTAGAGACATGCTTGACAAAGTGTGAATAAGTTACGTTTTTTTTGGATGTTATGTTGCTAGTTACTTTACTGTTGTTAAGTGTGAAACTTTGTTAACGTTAACCGTTTATTCCTGTTTAAGATGTTAGGTTTGTCATTGTGGGTTATATTCATAGTTCAGATGATGCTAAGTATGCTTTATTATTGTGAAAACTTTGTTACGTCAGCATATATTGTTTGATCTTTGTATAAAGAACTTGATTTTTATGTTATGTTTATCCCCTAAATGATACACGAAATGTGACGAAGATCAATAGATCAATAGATCAAGGACAGCGGACAGGAGGGTGGCAGGATGGGGGCGGTGGTTGGATGGTTTGATTTACTGATTTACTGCTTTAGGGTATGTAAAAGTTACAATTTTAGTAAAAAATATGACTTGAATCAATAGATCAATAGTTCAAGGACGGACAGGAGGTTGACAGGATGGTGGATGCATGGTGGTTTGATTTACTGATTTAGGGTATGTAAAACATGACAATTTTAGTAAAAAATTTGACTTGAATCAATAGATCAATAGATCAATAGATCACGACTGGTCAGGAGGGTGGTTGGATGGTAGTTTGATTTACTGATTTAGGGTATGTAAAAACGTAAATTTGTAAGTTATAAACATAAAAAGAATAAGAAATTTTATTTATTTATTTATGTATTTATTTATTTTTTTCTTGATGGTTCTGAAACCATTATTTTCGAAAATCTACAGATGACCACTTAAACTTTTCTATAATATTGCGCCGTTGACTTAACTCGGCACCGCAGTGGCTCCAGCACCGGTGCCGGAGCCAACTCATCAGATTCCTATACCAATTCTTTCTAGAAATTACACTCTGAATCCTCTCACCAAATTTCAGCCTTCTATGAACACTTCGATTTTTTAATGGGGGTGGGGTAGCCCTTCGGGGGACCCAGTGGGGCGTAACTCGTCTACGACGAGGGTTACGTTATCCCCAAATAAGGTACCAGGATTTGACAGAGATCCTTGTGCTCAAACTCATAGCCAGAGCGTGGTGCGAGACGAAGCAATGCGGTGCGGTGCGGTGCGGTGCGGTGCGGTGCGGTGAGAGGCAGTGCAGAGGCTGAAACGACGCTGAAGGACACGCAGAAGGGTTTAAAAAACAACGTAATAATAATCCCTTCGGGATCCGACAATAATAATAATATATACAGACAAACAGACAGACAGACCAGACCTTCGGAGTTTCTGTCTGTGTCTATCGGTCAGACAGACCTTCGTGACCTCGTGGGGTCAGTCGGTCCAATCCGATTTAGCGACTGTCTCGGCTTCACCCAACAAGGGCGTAAGCGCAATATTTACGTCGACCCTCAGGGGCGACCTTATATCCATCCTAGAGACTTGAAATTTACCCTGTTTTGAGCTTAACCCATACATAGATTATATTCAAGTTTCAGACCTATAGCTCTATTCCTTCCATATCAGAAAAAGGGATTGGGTTCGGTCAAATGGCTGGAATACTTATATATATATATATATATATATATATACCATATAATATATATATATATATATATATATATATATGCTCTGCTATAACTTATACTGCTCTTATATATATATATATGCTATATATATATATATATACTTACTAACTCATATGCTATATATATATATATATATATATATATATATATATATATACTATAAATAAGTTATATATATATATATATATATATATTAAATAAACAAAATAAAAAATAATAAAAAATGAAACAAAATAATTTTTAACAAAAAATAAAAATAAAATAAAAAAAAATAAAAAATTTGAAAAAAATAATAATAAATAAACAAACACAAAGCAATACTGTTTTATTAAATGAATATTTACTAAATCAGCACCGCACCGGCTCGTTCTGTATGTAATGTTAGTTTCTTTACTGTATGGACCTTTGTTATTGTTAACAGTTTATTCATGCTTAAGGTATGTTAGGTTTGTTGTTGTACATTGTATTCTTAGTTCAGGGTATACTATGTTAGCTTTATTAACGCGAAAACTTTATGTTAGCATATATTCGTTGGTCAGCAAGATAATTAGGTAAGGTTATGATAAATTATTGTTAAATATTACTATGTTAATATAAAAATAACAATATGTTAGTGATATGTTTGAAAAAAAGTGTGAGTAGGTTACGTTCTGCGCGCAATGTTAGTTACTTTATTGTTGTTAAGTATGGAACTTTGTTAATGTTTGCAGTTTATTCGCGCGTAAGGTATGCTAGGTTTTGTCATTTTGCATTATATTCTTAGTTCAGATTATAATATGTTATCTTTATTGATGTGAAAACTTTGTTACATTAGCTTATATTCATTGGTTAGTGTGATAATTAGGTGAAGTTATGATAAATTTTTTGTTAAAATTGCCATGTTAATGTAAAATTAACATAAATATGTTAGAGATATGGTTGACAAAGTGTGAATAGGTTACTTTTTGTATGCTATGTTAGTTATTTTACTGTTGTTAAGTATGGAACTTTGTTAATGTTAGCTGTTTATTCGTATGTAAGGTATGTTAGGTTTGTTGGTGTGCATTATATTCTTAGTTCAGATGATGCTATGTTAGCTTTATTTATGTGAACACTTTATTACGTTATCATATATTCGTGGTCACTATATAAAGAACTTATTTTTATGTTATGTCTATCCACCATGATACTCGAAATCTGATCAATAGATCATTAGATCGGTCAGCCAGATCCGGTAGATGGGAGAGGGTGGGTGGTTTGATTTACTAATTTACTGCTTTAGGGTGTGTAAAAACGCAAATTGTTTACGTTATAAACATGAAAAGCATAAAAGTTTTAGTAAAAACAAAATGTTTTAAGCAAATGAAACAAAAATAAATAAAAAAATAAATAAAAAATAATAAAAATTTGAAAATAATATAAAAAAATTTAAATCGGAAACAAAAATTAAACACAAAGAATAAATGTAAAATGAAACTTATAAAATAAAATAGCAAGCAATATATTTTAGTTGACGTTTATAAAATGAAAACGAGATTTTGTACAATGATATGTTAGAGATATGTTTGAAAAAGAGTGAGTAGTTTACTTTACTGTTGTTAAGTATGGAACTTTGTTAATGTTGGCAGTTTATTCGCGCGTAAGGTATGTTAGGTTTGTCGTTATACATTATATTCTTAGTTCGGGTTATGCTATGTTAGCTTTATTGATGTGAAAACATTGTTACATTAGCATATATTCGAGGGTCAGTATAAAAAGAACTTTTTTTATGTTATGTTTATCCGAAATAAAACTCGAAATATGACTTGAATCAATAGCTCAATAGATCAGGTTTGGGGTGAGGGAAAGGGAGGAGAGGGTGGTTTAATTTACTGCTTTAGGGTATGTAAAAACGTAAGTTTTTTATGTTATAAACATGAAAAGCATAAAAATTTTGGTAAAAAGAAAATGTTTAAAGCAAATAAAACAAAAATAAATAAAAGTTTTGTGTTATTTTGTACAAATTATGACTTGAATCAATAGATCAACAAATCATAGGTGGGGTAGGGAGGGTGGGTAGGGTGGCTTGATTTACTGATTTATTGTTTTAGAGTATGTAAAAACGTAATTTTTTAAAGTTATGAACATATAAAAAAAAAAAAAAAAAAAATTGGAATTTAAAAAAAAAAAAAAAAAAAAATCTATATCGATGTTACATCCTAAGAAAGATATATACCAAATTTCATCGTTCTATGTCAATATCCAAAGTTTTAAGGCACAGCCCCAACATCAAGAGGGCGTAGTGTCATTTTACCTCTTCTGTATCGATGTTACATTGTAAGAAAGCTGTATATCAAATTTCATCGTTCTATGTCAATTTTCAAAGTTTTGGGGCACAGACCTATCCCCCAATGGGCATAGTGTCAGTTAACCTCTTCTACAACGAGGATACATTATAAGAAGGGTGTATGCCAAATTTCATCGTTCTATGTTAATATCCAAAGTTTTGGGGCACTTCACCTATACCATGAGGGGGTAGTGACATTTTACCTCTTCTACAACGAGGATACATTATAAGAAGGGTGTATACCGAGTTTCATCGTTCTATGGCAATATCCAAAGTTTTGGGACACAACCCCATTCCTCAATGGGCGTAGTGTCATTTTACTTCGGTTGCACCTAAGATACATTATAAGAAGGGTGTATACCAAATTTCATCGTTCTATGCCAATTTCCAAGGATTTGGGGTACAACCCCAACGCCATATGGGCATAGTTTCATGTTACCTAGCTTGCACCTAAGATACATTATAAGAAGGGTGTATACCGAGTTTCATCCTTCTTTGATCATTTTCAAGGTATTAGGGCTCAGCCCTAACACCCTATGGGCATAGCGTCATTTTACCTCTTCTGTATCGATGTTACATTATATGAAGGGTGTATACCAAATTTCATCGTTCTATATCAATATCCAAAGTTTTGGGGCATAGCCCCATCCCTCAATGGGCATAGTGTCATTTTACCTCTTCTGCATTGATGTTACATTATAAGAAGGGTGTATACCAAATTTCATCATTCTATGTCAATTACCAAGGTTTAGGGGCACAGGCCCCCAACTTTCATGATTAGTCATTTACCTCTTCTGTATCGGTATACCTTATATGAAGGTATCCGAGTTTCAGCCTTCTACGTCAATAATTATTCAATGTTTGGGGGCCATCACCCCACAGGGGATGTATGGTCATGCGGCTTACTCTGCAACGAGGACTCTGCCCCTTTGTGAAGAGATTATCACCGGTTTTAGCCCCTTCTAAATCTCGAATAATTCCGTTGTTTGGGTTAGCATCCCCCCATGAGGGATGCACGGTCATGTAACCTCGTCTACACCGAGGATACCTTATATGAAGGGTGTATACCGAGTTTTAGCCTTCTACGTCAATATTCAATGTTTGGGGGTTAGCAGCTCCCCAGGATGCCCGGTCCGCGATGCTAAACTCGTCAGCGGCGAGGGTTACGTCATCCTAAACGGGGAACCAAGTTTGAGGATGCCATGTGTGTATGAGCTCTGGCCTGGTTGCCGGTGTTGTATGGCGCGGACCGTAGCTTTGGATAATATATATATATATAATAATATATATAATATATTATATATATATATATATATATATATATATAATATGTACTATATATATATATATATGCCTTAGCCAGCAGCCTTAATATATATTAACTGTATATATATAGATATATGTATAATATATATGCTAATATAGCAACAACAATAGCTACAATCAATTTTGCCAATCCACTTTAAACTATATATGTAATATGTATATAGCAATAATATATATATAACAATCTTATCTCCCATATTCCTAATAGCATAACATATATATATATATATATAACCGGAGTCAGACCGAAGCCGGAGGCACACCAGAGACGAACAATGCCAACGGAACACGAAATAAAAAAAAACAATCACCTGAATAAATAATAAAATAAATAAAATATATAATAATAATAATAATAATAATAATAATAATAATAATAATAATAATAATAATAATAATAATAATAATAATAATAATAATAATAATAATAACACGGAAGACCATTCAACGTCAAATTTACTTTTCACGATAAGCCTAATCTGAGTCTTTCCAACGCTCGCCGAGCGAATTTGAGGCGAATTTGTCGCTAAGAGGCAACACCCACTTAGGGGGGTCCTACGGACACCAAAACTCACCTGTAACGAGAGCACACTAACATTATTTCAAATTTCAAAATGATACAATAACCAACTTACAAAAATGCGGACGACCAAACGGTCCCATAACTACTATTGTGTACCTTATTGAGATTGAAATCGATATACTCTTTCAATGAAAGCAAGAAATCTTTCTTCTCGTGCGTATTTTTTACAAATAAGAGTATTTGTGCCACGGAGTTGATTAGGTTTAAAGGTTAGGGTAACATAATAACCTTAACTAACCTGACCTAACCTAACCTAAAGTAAGCAAAAATTTTATTTTCTGAAATCGCACGAGCGCATCGTTCAATCTCAACAAAACTAATATATATATATGTAGTATAAACAACGCATACTATATATATATATATATATATATATATATAACCGCATATAAATACATTAAACTTACTTTAAATATTACGGAAGGTTTACTTGAACATGAAATCTATTCTCCTGGTCGTTTTGCAAAATTCTTCTGTTATTCAATTATAAGGTACACAACAATAATATTATATATATTAGTAGTTTCTGATCCATCTGAGCGACCCAGGCCTTTTCGATATGAAGGAATAGAGGTATAGGTCTGAAACTTGGAATATAATCTATGTATGGGATAAGCTCGAAACAGGGTAAATTTCAAGTCTCTAGGATGTATATAGGGGGTACTTCTCCCCTAGAGCCTAGCCGCTACGCCCTTGTTGCGGGTTCTGAGCGATCGAAGATTAGGCTTAAAAGTGAGTTAGCGTCAGGTGGACACCTGGCTGACCGCGCGAGCGTATGTTTGTGATAGTTCGTAAAAAATTGATTCCCGTAGGGAATCAATTTTTTGAGCCATCTTCAGCGGTTCCTGCGACTGCGGTTCAGGCTTCGGTTCGACTTCGGTTCTGACTCCGGTTCCGCTCCGTTCCGCACAACCTGTATTGGAGGAGTTGGCATCGGCACCGGTGCTGGAGCCGGTGCGGTGCCAGTTAATAAACTTTCGTATAACAACAATATTGGTGTCCTTATATAGGTTATCGAGCCTGTAAATCTCGAATATGGGGGTTACAAGACCGTATAGGGTATCTAGGACCCCCATTGAGGGTGGGGTCCTGACTGAAAATAAATCACAGAGTGCTAAACAAAGGACGAAGGAGGAATGAAGAAGGATGAAAGATGAATAAAGAAGGAAAGAATGAAGAAGGAGTCTGACTCAAAGGAGTAGGAGTTGACAGCTGCACCGGTGCTGGCTCCGGTGCGGTACCGAGTTATTAAATATTTGTGTAATGATACAATATTGGGGTCTTTATATATGTTATTGGGTCTGTAGATTTCGAAAATAATGGTTTCAGAACCATCAAGAAAAAAAAATAATAAAAAAATAAATAAATAAATAAAATTTCTTATTCTTTTTGTTTATAACTTACAAATTTACGTTTTTATATACCCTAAAGTAGTAAATCAAACCACCATCCAGCCACCCTCCTGTCCAATCGTTATCTATTTATCTATTGATCTATTGTTCTATTGATTCAAGTCAAATTTTTTACTAAAATTGTAACGTTTTACATACCCTAAATCAGTAAATCAGTAAATCAAACCATCATCCAGCCACCCTCCTGTCTAATCGTAATCTATTGATCTATTGATTCAAGTCAAACTTTTTACTAAAATTGTAACGTTTTACATACCGTAACGCAGTAAATCAGTAAATCAAACCACCATCCAGCCACCCTCCTGTCCAATCGTGATCCTAATTGATCTTGATTTCATTAAATTTTAGTAAAAAAAATGTTACATACGTTTTACATACTAAATCAGCAAATCAGTAAATCAAAACCCTACAACACCCACCCCAATCGTGATCTATTGATCTATTGATTCAAGTCAAATTTTTTTACTAAAATTGAAACGTTTTACATACCCTAAATCAGTAAATCAAACCACTATCCCGCCACCCTCATGTCCATCCTTGATCTAATGATTCAAATCACATTTCGAGTATCATTTTTGGATAAACATAACATAAAATCAAGTTCTTTATACAAAGATCAATGAGTATACTCTAACGTAACAAAGTTTCCACATTAATAAAGCTAACATAGCATCATCTGAACTATGAATATAAGACACAATGACAAACCTGACACGCCTTAATCATGAATAAACTGTTAACGTTAACAAAATTCCACACTCAACAACAGCAAAGTAGCTAACATTGCATGCAAAACGTAACCTATTCTTACTTTGTCAAGCATATCTCTAACATAACAATGTTAATTTACATTAACATGGTAATATTTAACTAAAATTTATCACAACATTGGTTAATTATCATACAGAGCAGCGAAAGTATGCTAACGTAACAAAGTTTCCACATCAATAAAGCTAACATATCGTTACATGAACTAAGAAAATAATGTACAAAGACAAACCTAACACAACTTACACACGAATAAACTGTTAACATTAACAAAGTTCCACACTTAACACCAGTAAAGTAACTAGCATGGTATGCAAAACGTAACCTATTCTTACTTTTTCAAGCATATCTCTAACATACTAACGTTAATCTTACACTGGCACAGTAACATTTAACTAAAATTTATCACAACATTGGTTAATTATACTGATCAACGAATATACTCTAACGTAATAAAGTTTCCACATCAATAAAGATAACCCTTATAACATGAACTGAATATGTACAAAGACAAACCTAACAGAACTTACACACGAATAAACTGTTAACATTAACAAAGTTCCACACTTAACACCAGTAAAATAACTAACATTGCCTGCAAAGCGTAACTCTAACATATTAACGTTAATCTTACACTGACACAGCAACATTTAGCAAAAAATTTATCATAACCTTGGCCGATTATCATACTGATCAACGAATATACTCTAACGTAATAAAGTTTCAACATCAATAAAGCTAACATAGCGTAACATGAACTAAGAAAATAATGTACAAAGACAAACCTATCACAACTTACACACGAATAAACTGTTAACATTAACAAAATCCCACACTTAACACCAGTAAAATAACTAACATTGCATGCAAAGCGTAACCTATTCTTACTTTTTCAAGCATATCTCTAACATATTAACGTTAATCTTACAAAGACACAGTGACATTTAGCAAAAAATGCATCATAACATTGACCAATTATCATACAGACCAATGACTATAGGCTAACGTAACAAAGTTTTTACATTATCATAGTAATATTTAACAAAAATTTATCAAAACCCTTACCTAAATATCATAATCCCCAGCAAATAGTTGCAAACATAACAAAGTTTTATCCAAACATAACATAAAAATAAGTTCTTTGAATAAAATATCATAGTAAAGTGTAATAGTTTACCAAATTTAAAGCAGTAAATCAGTAAATCAGTAAACCAAAGGACGTCCATCCGCAACCTCCTACCCATCCGTCCATGACGCGCGATCCTTTCAGTCAATGATTCCAGGTCACCTTACCGAGAAGTACCATTTCAGATAAACATAGTACAAAATAAGTTCTTTATATACTAACCAACGAATATATGCTAACGTAACATTTTTTTCACTTAATAAAGCTAACATAGCACATAACCAGAACTAAGAATATAATGCACAATGACAAACCACACACCTTACGCACGAATAAACTACTAACATTAACAAAGTTCCATACTTAACAACAATAAAGTACCTAGCACAGCGTACAAAACGTAACCTATTCACACTTTCAAGCATATCTCTATACTTATCATTGTTAATTTTACATTAACACTATTGATTCTGTCATTTGGTATCATTTCCAGTTAAACACTGGCACAAATAGTTTGCTACTATTCTAACCAGCGAATATACTCATGCTAACATAACAATGTTTTCACATTAATAAAGCTAACATAGCATCATATGAACTAAGGAAATAATGTACAACGACAAACGTAGCACAACACGCACTAATAAACAGTTAACATTAACAAGTTTCCGCACTTAACACCAGTAAAGTAGCTAGCATTGCATACAAAAACGTAACCTATTCATACTTTTTCCAAAAAGCATATCTCTAACATAGTAACGTTAATTTTACATTGACACAGTAATATTGTAAAAATTTATCATAACCTTGTCTGATATCATACAAGCTAACGAATAACTGTAAACATAACAAAGTTTATCAAACATAACATAAAAATAAGGTCTTTGAATAAAATATCATGTAGTAAAGTGTAATAGTTTACAGATTTTAAAAGCTATTAAATCGATAGTCAGTAAAAATCAAACCATCAACGCCTCCCCACCCCTCCCACCATGACCTTTTAATCTATTGATCCATGTCATATTTCGAGTATCATTTCGACTAAACATAACACAAAAATAAGTTTTTTATATACTAACCATCGAATATATGCTAACGTAACAAAGTTTTTACATTAATAAAGCTAACATAACATAACCTGAACTAAGAATTTAATGTACAACGACAAACCTAACACACCATACCTACGAATAAACTACTAACATTAACAAACTTCCGCACTTAACAACAGTAAAGTACCTAACACTTCGTACAAAAACGTAACCTATTCCCACTTTTTTCAAGCATATCTCTAACATATCAATGTTAATTTACATTAACATCGTAATATTTAACAAAAATTTAGCATAACCCTGTCTAATCATCATACTGTCAACGAATATAATGCTAACGTACCGAATTTTTTTACATCAACATCGTAATATTTAACAAAAATTCATCATAACATCGTCTAAATATCATAGTCCCCAACGAATAATTGCAAAGACAACAAAGTTTTAGCCAAGTACATAACTTACAAAAAATAAAAATTTTTATCTGACATAACACTCAAAATAAGTTCTTTGAATAAAATATCACAGTAAGGCAATAGTTTACTGATTTTAAAGCAGTAATGAGTAAATCAGTAAATCAAACCATCCATCCCAGCAGTCCCCTACCCAACCATTCGCCTATGATCTATTGAACTATTGATCCAAGTCATATTTCGAGTATCATTTTGGATAAACAACATGAAAATAAGTTCTTTATATACAAACCTACGAATATATGATCGCGCAACAAAGTTTTAGCATTAATAAAGCTAACATTTCATAACCGAACTAAGAATATAATACACCAAAAATGCAAACCTAACATACCTAGCGTATGAATAATCCGCTAACATCCCGAAAATTCCCTACTTATCGAAAGGTAAAGTAGCTAACAAGTCATACAATACTCGATATGTTCCCACTTTTCCCGCATATCAGCATTAGGTAAAGACGTAAAGGCGGGTTTTGGGCCTCAGCCCTTCGGGCTGAGGCCTTACCCCTCCTTCGGAGGGTATGCCCGCTTACCTAGCTCGGGGTGATCCCCCTCTCAGGATTCACACGCCTGGGGCGCATTGGGTTTTCTCTCGGGATGTGATGTGTTGCTTTAGATACTCTTGGTTAATGAAAGCTGTTTTTTATTCGTAAGTTAGGTACGTTATGTTAAATATTACTATGACTGTGTGAAATTAACACTGATTTGTTAAGAAATGATGAGTTTGTAAGATATTACTGTGTTAACTGACGATGATGTGTTAAAAGAACCTAGGTTAAGATTTTGTTGGTAATGTTAGGTTTGCCCGAAATTTTGCTAATGTCTACGTTTATTCATAGTTCAACTGTTGTTATACTCGAGACGAGTGACACTTTGATAAAGATAGTGTCAATTCATAGTTCAGATGCTGGTATCTTTGATCGTTAGTCTTTTAGGGATTTTGTTAGGTAACGTCTTTACCTGTTGCACGATATGCGGGGAAAAGTGGGGAACATATCCCAGTGATATGACCTGTTAGCTACTTTACCTTTGATTGAGCGCAGCCACTGGTGGTAGGATTATTCATTATGTGTCAGGGTTTGCATTTGTATATATTCTTAGGTCAGGTTATGATATGTTAACTAGCTTTATTGATGCTAAAACTTTATTGCGTAAGCATATATTCGTATCATTTGTATATAAAGAACTTATTTTTATGTTACATTTCTTTTTATCCAAAATGATAATCGAAACTATATGACTTTGGATCAGCTATAGTTCAATAGATCATAGGCGAATGGTTGGGTAGGGGGACTTTTACTGGAGATGGTTTGATTTGTTACTCTGCATTTACTCTGCAGATCAGTAAGATATCGTTCTTGCATGTGATATTTTATTCAAAGCTTGTGTTTAGTTAAAACTTTGTTGTCTTTGGAATTATTCGTTGGGGGGACTATGATATTTAGACGATATTTATGATGATTTTTTGTTAAACTCAACCCATTGTTGTAAAAAATTCGGCACGTTAGCATTATATTCGTTGACAGTATGATGATTAGATAAGTTGTATTTAAATTGTACTGTTTAAATATTACGATATTAATAATAATTATTTGTGAAGTATGTTAGAAGATATGCTTGAAAAAAAGGCTACTGGGAATAGGTTACATTTTGTGAAGAAAGTGTTAGGCCACTTTATTGTTAAGAGGCTGAAGGTTGTTTAATGTTAATGTATTCGTAGGTATGGTGTGTTAGGTTCAATAGTTAATACTGGCTGCTGTCTTCGTTCAGAGTATGTTGTACCAGCATTAACTGGCAAACACTTTTGTTTACGTTGGCGCCTCTGTATGAGATTATTACTATTTATACTTTGTGTTGATCAAAATATTCGAAATATGACATGGATCAAGCCAGGTCAATAAATTAAAAAAGATCATGATTGGAAGAGAGGTAAGGGGCGACGTTGACTGAGTTTGATTTTACTGATTTTGATCCCCCTGCTGAAATCATAAACTATACAATTTTCTATATTTTATTCAAAGAACTTGCCACATATGTTTGTAAAACTTTGTTATGTTTGGTCCCATTCGATTGGCTGTATGCTGATAAGTAGGACAAAGGTTATGATAAATTTTGATTAAATATTACTGGTCCATGTAAAATTAACGTTAATATGTTAGAGATAATGCTTGGAAAAAGTATGAAGATAGGTTACGCTTTATATGCAATGCTAGTTCCTTTACTAATGTTAAGTGTGGAACTTTGTTAATGTTAACTGTTTATTAGTGCGTAAGTTGTGCTAGGTTTGTCGTTGTACATTATTTTCTTAGTTCATATGATGCTATGTTAACTTTATTAATGTGAAAACATTTCTATGTTAGCATATATTTGCTGGTTAGTATGTAAAGAACTCATTTTTGTGCTATGATTATCCGAAATGATACTCGAAATGCGACGTAAATCCAATAGTGTTAATGTAAAA
Source organism: Trachelipus rathkii (assembly GCA_015478945.1). NCBI lineage: Eukaryota > Metazoa > Arthropoda > Malacostraca > Isopoda > Trachelipodidae > Trachelipus > Trachelipus rathkii. The sequence goes on from JABUQX010098374.1 coordinate 13,740, forward strand.
TTAACAATGGTATGTTGAAATATGCTTGAAAAAGTGTGAATAGGTTACGTTTTGTACGCTGTGCTAGGTACTTTACTGTTGTTAAGTATGGAACTTTGTTATTGTTAGTAGTTTATTCGTGCGTAAGGTGTGTTAGGGTTTGTCATTACGGCTGCGTGTATTCTTAGTTCTGGTAGTGCTATGTTTGCTTTGTTGGCTTTATTAATGTGAAAACAATGTGTCAGCTTATCATGATTAGTTGAAGCTGCTTTCATGAAAGAAGGCGATTTCTTGTACTATGTTTATCCGAAAATGGTCACTGGTATGTGATAGCCTGAATCATTGCGGAATCCGAAAGATCAAGGTCTATGGACAGGGACGCTAAGGGAGGAAGTGTGGAGGGACGTGTGGTTTGGTTTACTGATTGACTGATTTACTGCTTTAAATTTGGTAAACTATTACACTTTACTATGATATTTTATTCAAAGAACTTATTTTTATGTTATGTTTGGATAAAACTTTGTTATTTTTATATGTTTGGATAAAACTTTGTTATGTTTTCAACTATTTGCTGGGTATTATGATATTTAGGTAAGGTTATGATAAATTTTTGTTAAATATTACTATGATAATGTAAAAACTTTGTTACGTTAGCCTATAGTCGTTGGTCTGTATGATAATCGGTCAAGGTTATGATGCATTTTTTTGCTAAATGTCACTGTGTCTTTGTAAGATTAACGTTAATATGTTAGAGATATGCTTGAAAAAGTAAGAATAGGTTACGCTTTGCATGCAATGTTAGTTACTTTACTGGTGTTAAGTGTGGGATTTTGTTAATGTTAACAGTTTATTCGTGTGTATGTTGATAGGTTTGTCTTTTGTACATTATTTTCTTAGTTCATATTTGTATATGTTATTTATTGATGTTGAAGCTTTTTATTACGTTTGGTACTTATATTCGTTGATCAGTATGATAATCGGCCAAGGTTTTACAGATAAATTACATAAATATTGCTGTGTCGGAGTGTAAAAGGGTTAACGTAAATATGTTAGAGTTATGCTTGAAAAAAAGTAAGAATAGGTTACGCTTTGCAGGCAATGTTAAGTTACTTTACTGGTGTTAGTGTGGAGCTTTGTTAATGTTAACAGTTATTCGTGTGTAAGTTCTGTTAGGTTTGTCATTGCGCATTATTTTCTTAGTTCATGTTGCGCTATGTTAGTTTTATTGATGTGGAAGCTATATTCGTTAATCAGTATAATTAACCAATGTTGCGATAAATTTTAGTTAAATACTGTACCAGTGTAAGATTAACGTTAGTATGTTAGAATATGGCGAAAAGTACCAAGAATAGATTTACGTTTGCATCTATACCATGCTGTACTTTACTGATTATTAGAGGTGTGGAACTTTGTTAATGTTAACAGTTTATTCGTGTGTAAGTTGTGTTAGGTTTGTCTTCGTACATTATTTTAGTTCATGCAACGATATGTTAGCTTTATTGATGTGGAAACTTTGTTACGATAGCATACTTTCGTTGCTCTGTATGATAATTAACCAAAGTTGTGATAATAGTTAAATATTGCCATGTTAATGTAAATTAACATTATTTATGTTAGAGACCAATAGCGACAAAGTAGAATAGGTTACGTTTGCATGCAATGTTAGTTACTTTGCTGTTGTTAAGTGTGGGAACTTTGTTATCGTTAACAGTTTATTCATGGTTTTTGAAGCGTTGTCCCAGGTTTGTCAGACAACTGTTATCTTCTTTGTTCTGGGATGAGGAACATGTTGCTTTATTATGGAAACTTTCTTTACGTTAGAGTATACTCATTGATCTTTGTATAAAGAACTTGATTCTTTATGTTATGTTTATCAAAAATGATACTCGAAATGTGATTTGAATCATTAGATCAGCAGATAATAGATCAAGGACAGGACATGAGGGTGGCTGGTTGGATAGTTGCTTTGATTTACTAGTTGCTGATTTAGGGTGTATCCGCATTCCACAATTTTTGCTAAGCGATCAAATGAATCTCAATGATCAGCCAGATCCGATTTTACAGGAGGTGTTGGCTGGATGGTGGTTGGTTGCTGATTTACTACGTTATACGGGTAGCAAACACCTTGCAATTTTAGTAAAACATTTGACTTGAATCAATAGAGTAGATCACGATTGGACAGGAGGGTGGATGATGGTGGTTTGATTTGCGGATTTTTGATTTACGATACGTAAACGTTACAGGTACAAAATGCAAAATTTGGTGCTTGGATCCATAGACGATCTGCCTGGTCACGATTGGACAGGAGGGTGGCTTGATGGGCTGATGGTTGATTTACTGATTTTTGCTTTAGAGGTATGTAAAGCATTTTAATTTTAATGCATTGTTGAATCAATAGATAAATAGATCACAGTTGGACAGGAGGGTGGCTGGATGATTGGTTGGATTTACTGATTTACTGCTAAGATACTCATAAGCGTAAATTTGTAAGTTATAAACAAAAGAATAAATTTTATTTGTTTTATGGATTTGTCTTGATGGTTCTGAAACCATTATTTTAAATCTAGACCCAAACCACCCCTTTCTGTGGGCTACCAATCTGTAATATTTTTAATATTCCCAATAACTCCGGCACCACCGGGCCAGCACCAGTCTGCTGTCAACCTGCGCACTCGCTTTGGAGTCGGAGCTCCTTCTTTGTTCTTTCCTTCGCACATTCCATCTTTCATCCACCACTTCATTCCTTCTTCGTCCTTTGTTTTGCACTCTGATGCTTTTTTCAGTCCGGACCCCCTTCAATGGGGGTCCTAGATACTATACGGATATTATAACCTCATATTCGAGATCTACGGGATCGATAACCTATATAAGGACTTACCAGTCTATTGTTTGTGCTATAGTTGTCAACTCGGCACCGCGGATCCCTTTACCGTTGCCGATACGCTCCTCAACTGGGTTGTGCTGAACGGAGCGGAACCGGAGTTGGAACTGGGAGCGCCGAGGTCAGACCAACGGAACCGCAGTCGCAGGAGCCACTTTGGCAGCAAACGCTGAGAAGGTGGCTCAAAGGTAGACCACAGGGAGTCGGTACCTATCACAAACATACGCTCGCGCGATGCGACCCAGTGTCACACTGACGCTACCTTTCACTTTTAGCCTAATCTTCGATCATCAGAACCCGCAACAAAGGGGGCGTAGCAGCTTCGCTCTAAGGGATACCCCCTATATACATCCTAGAGACTTGAAATTTACCCTGTTTTGAGCTAACCCTTACTTAAATTATATTCCAAGTTTTCAGACCTATACCTCTATTCCTTCATGTCGAAAAGGCCTGGGTCGCTCAGATGGATCAGTAACTACTATATATATATATACTATATATATATATATATATATAGATATATATAACATATATATATATCAACATATATCATATATATATATATATATGCTCTTGCTCTTTATATATATATAACGCTATGCTTATATGCTGCTGCTGCTAATATATAATATATATGAGCTACTCCTTTAAAAGGATGTTACATAAAAACACATGATATCGAAAAATCGCCGAACACATTCTTGTGGAACCCTGCAGTCACGTGTTAGCTAAAACTCAAATAGAAGGAGCGCAAGAGTTGCCACAAGTTGCTTTTTTTATCACGTTAATTTTTTTGTTTTAAGGGGTTTGAGCCGGGACGGTGGAAGACCCTCCGTCGTTCCCCGCTGAGGCCGAGAGACCCTGTCTCTTTCCATCTTTCCGATTTAATCTTGGGTATTCCTTTAGTTAAAAAAACAAAAATAAATGTTTTTTGGCAACTCTAACGCTCTATTGCCTTGAAAGAATGAAAAAAAATCGATTATATATTTGGTTCAATATATATCGGATAACATCCTTTTAAAGGGCAAGTTCATAATATATATATATATATATATATAACCAACAACAACTCTTTGTATATATGCTCCATATATATATATATATATATACTTATAACTGTATATATATATATATATATACAAAGACTTCTTGATACATAATGTTTGCCCAATTGGCCCTATTTAAGTCACCCATGATACAGCAAATAATAAGATAGTTTTGGAATAGCGAAACGCTTCTTTATTTATTTCTTTATTAATTATTTCTAATGACTATTTTACATGAACACACATTAAGATATTTCACTATTGTTCAAAAATAAATGTTTATTCTTTAAAGTATCAATTTTTGACCAATAGAGTGCTCAAGATGTTAGCTGCTCTGGGTTCTTTACCTAACTGACCTCCCACCAAGCGGCTGTAGCCGTTGGGGTTTCAAGATCCCTTGTGAGCCTTGATAATATACAAATTTCAGCTTTCTACGAACACTTCGATTTTTTAAGGGGGATGGGGTCCCCCTTCGGGGGACTCAGGGGGGAGGTAACCTCGTCTACGTCGAGGTTACGTCATCTAACCCCCCTCCAAATTTTAGCCCTATACGATAACTCTAACCCATGTAGATATATATCGGAGCCATAGGGTGAGCCGGAGCCGGAGCCGGGCAATTTTAAAATGCTTGAGAATCGATAGGCTCCTCTCGGTTATTTCACCTATATAAATATATATATATATATATATATATATATATATATATATATATATATATATATATATATATATCCATACCCTCACTTATATAATGGGAGTCGGAATGGGACGGAGTCGGAACGGTGCAGTACGGAGTCGAGTCGGATCTGTCATAGAAGCAAACGCGAAGCAGGCGCTGAAGGGATACGCTGAAAGAAACGGCGCAGTACGGAGATGGACTCAATCGTACCTTAGTCGAGATCGGCAGTGCATGGAGATGCTGAAGGATACGAGTAGAACAGGAGGGTAGGAAGGCTGAGTAGGAACGAGCGAGGTGCCGAACTCGTCCGTCGAAGGTCCCTTCGGGACCCGATTTTTGACGTAATAACAATAATAATAACCACAGACGGCAGGCCCTTCGAATGCCAATGTCTCAATCGAACACCTGTTCGATTGGCCCGATCTTGCCCTTAGGCCTAATCTTCACTCGCTCAGGAAGCCACTGCTGAAAAGGGCGTAGCACGGCACGCTTTAAGGAGAACCACCCCTATATACATCTAGAGACTTGAAAATTTCACCTGTAACGAGCTTAACACATACATAGAACATATACCACCAAGTTTGAAAGCGATACCTCTAATACTTCTTGAGGATATCACTGGTCTCTGTCAATCTGGGGCATTACTACTGACAGGGTGATAGTTCTACCTGTATTAGATAGGTTAATAATAAAAATAATAACTTATATATATATATATATATATATATATAACTGCTCCCATATATGCATGTAAGTTCATGTAGCAGCTTATATATATATATACTTCTTCATTTATACTGCTATATATATATATCAGTTTGATTCTTCAAGAATTAAAGGATACAGACGATGAAAAGTCCGTTCTTTTGGGTAACCCCAAAGGTCAATTCCAAAATCCAAGTATTTTATCCTTTTTAAACAAACGAGAAGACTTTCAAGACAAAGTTAGCTCTACCTCAGGTTTAGGTAATATATATATATATATATATATATATATATATATATATATATAACCAACCAACCCTTCTTCATATATAACTTATAATATATATATATATATATATATATATATATCTTAACAACTATAACCTTATATGCTATATATATATATTGCACCAATACCAAAATTTTACTCCGATACCGATACAAATACCCACAATTTTCAATATAATACCGAGGAAATTTTGCCGATAGATGCACTTTTACATCTCTATAAATGTATTTATAATATATATGTATATATATAATATATAGCCAATAATATATATATATATATATATATATGTAATATATATATATGCTGTAACATATATGTATTAACTTATATATAATATCGCTTCTTTCTGCTTAACCAGCAACGCTGTAACCCATATATATGCAGCGCTTAATATGCTCCATAACAACTCATGCTATATATATATGCTGCTCCTTGCTAACGCCTGCTCTTATATATAATATATATATATATATAGCAACAACGCTGCTGCTATAACAATATATATGCTATATCATCCTTTTTCCCCCAAGAATGGGGGTATGGTGCCCACCATGTGCCGGAAACAGAAAAGTAGTAGAAGAACATGGCACAAGTCGAAAAGAAAGCCCAGCCACACCGCCCCCTTTATATTTATTAGTAAAAACTCGTCGCAGTCAGAAAATCCACCCAGCGACGAACCCTCACTATGGCATCTCATCAGTGTGGGGTTCATCCCTTGGCGCATGTGGGCCAAAAACCCCGCCATTCACTCCTATTATGCACCTTTCTTTTCGCCTCTGCCAAACTCACATTTCTCTCCTCCAGGCATTCCTTTCCTGACTCAATCCACTTTTTCTTCGGTGTCCCAGCCGGTCGATTCCCAACACACACACACCACTATTCATCTGCTTAACCAACCGACTATCATCCATCCTTTTCACATGACTAAACCATCTCAACGTACTTTCATTTATTCTCATTTCTCTCTTTCTTCTCATCACACAACTCTCTACTACGTTCATTCCTCATTTTATCAATTCTTCTCACAAATAATACGCACCTGAGATTGTCCATCTGAACACATTGCACTTTAGATCCATACCTCTTATTCCAGATCATAGTCTCACTACTTTACATTAACACTGGTAACAACATCCCTTCATGTAAGACCCTTCCGCACTCGAGACTTACTCCATTTACATCCACCAACGATTTAATTACACCAGTTACCCTCCTGCCATTCACAATTTTAATACTACGCTCTACATCATCCTCCCTTTATCATCCAACATATATCCTAAATATTTAAACTCGGACATTTGTACAACCTGCTCACCATCTCACTAACACTAACAACAATAACCTTATTCTTATCTACGTTAGTAGTTGGGGGTTCATGAGACGGAGTTGCAAATGTTGCAAATGTTGCAAAGCAACATTTGCCACATTGCACGATTGTCAGCGCGCGTACATATGATCGTACGTACATATCAATATTGATGTACGTATATGAGTGTCATTTATTTCGATATATACTGCATATATATTATTTCCCCTCCACCCCTTTTACCCCATCCCCCTTTGAGAAACATACACTTGTGCGAACCGGCGGTGCGCACATTCGAGCGTTCGTTGATGACGAAGTCATCAACGTACGTGAGTTGGTATTTACATATACATACACAGTTACACATACACACATTTACCCCCTCCCCCCTTTCGCTTACCCTCCATCCCCTTTGTTCTTTGTTGCCATGACTAACATCGCTTACCCTACCCCCTTTCATTTTTTTCTTCTTCTCCATCTCTCACAAACACCCGCGTTTTGCTCGCACGCCGCGATCGTAGGTATTGCTCCGCAGGATTCGGACCACACCGCAGCCTCTCGGCCCGCCGCCGCCTCCGGGTCCGCCTTTCGCATTCGGGTCGCTTTCGTATCCGCTTTCGTCATCGCTTGTATTTGCCTTTCCGCGTCAGGCTTGATCGTCATTGAGGATGAGTGGGAGTTTTTTCTCCCCTTACTCCCCCATTCTCTTTACCCCCTCTCGCCAAGAGTAAAATTTCGAAAATTTAGAACTCGAGCCTCTTCCATTCAGCGTCTTCATTTTGCCCATGGTCAAGCGACCAATCTCTAGTCAATCGGGCTAAAGACGCCTACTCGGCTACCTGTTTTTAAATGCTTATATAAAAATCTTTAACTCGTAATATATATATTATATATATATATATATTTAAAAATATATATATATATATATTATATATATATATATATATATATATATATATATATATATATATATATATATATATATATATATATAAAGTATGAAATAATGGATGGTAATAGTCAATTACCTTTTTTCTTCAAGGTTCATTGAGCGTGAAGTCAAAAGGTAATTAAGGGATTAAATTTACTTCGCGGTCGATTAACTTTGCTCCGATATGACCACAGATAGGGATTTGCCTCAGGGTCCAAATTGAGGACTGGGGATTGTTTTAAAATGGAAAGAAATAAATTCATTTGATATTATATATATATATATATATATATATATATATATATATATTATATATATATATATATATATATATGTAGATACAGTATTATTATCTACCACAATTACTACTACTACAACTACTACTACTACTACTGCAACTACTACTACTACTACTACTACTACTACTACTACTACTACTACTACGACTACAATTACTACTACTACTACCACGACTGTTATTACAACTACTGCAACTACTATTACTGCTACTACTACTAATACGACTACTACTATGATTATAGAAGCATGTATTACTACTACGACTACATATGCAACTACAAATATTACAACTATTATTATTATTATTATTATTATTATTATTATTATTATTATTATTATTATTATTATTATTATTATTATTATTATTATTATTATTATTCATCCTACCCCCTTTTACCCTAACCCCCCTTTGTATATTTACATACACTCGTGCGCACCGTAGGTGCACACACACGAGCGTTTGTAGATGACGCAGCCATCAACGTACGTAAGTTGTTATTTAAACGTCTACACAATTGCATATACACACCCCTCACCCCCTTTCGTTATTATTATTATTATTATTATTATTATTATTATTATTATTATTATTATTATTTTTATTATTATTATTTTCTTGGTCAAACGTATAACGTGGCTTCTAACACTTCATGGTCAGCGAAATAATATATATATATATATATATATATATATATATATATATATATATATATATATATATATATATATATATATATATATATATATATATATATATATATATAAATATAATTTATTATATATATATATATATATATATAGTTAATTATATATATATATTATATATATTAATATATATATATATATATATATATATATATATACAGTATAAGATACTAGTACTTACACTATAATGACTACTACTACTACGACTACAGAATCAGCTGCAACTATTACGCCTACTACAGGTATTATTATTATTATTATTATTATTATTATTATTATTATTATTATTATTATTATTATTATTATTATTATTATCTTATCCAACATGTTTTTACATACCTTAAAGCTAAAAAGGCGATAAAATAATTCTCTACCACTCACATACGAGTCTATATAGAGCTAACGTTTACTCCATCCACTCGCAAGATAGGAAAGCTTTTCCTTCTTACCTGTTTAAAGACTCACCGTACCATCATGTTTCAGTATGAAATATATTTTTTAAAAATAATAATAATGATATTATCGATTTTTGAGTCTTGTCTATGTTGGAAATACCTTTCGATCTGGTACTAGGCCTAAAACAGCCCAGGGCGGTAAAAGGCGTGTCCTAAATGTAGGGCTGAAGTAGTTACTTCATCACATTTCACTGAAAGAGCCCAGTCTCATATCTGCGAGGAATGTACGTTGCTGTGTGCTTTTCGTGCTGGATTGTCAGTGTACATAATAATAATAATAATAATAATAATAATAATAATAATAATAATAATAATAATAATAATAATAATAATAAAGCAGACCCAAATTATTTAAAAACTTTGAAATATTTTAGTCAGCAATGAATGAATAATATAAATGTAAGTGAATAATTGTTGTTTTTAAATAAAATCCTAGAATGATTTTAATAAATATATGTTAACAGAGAAGAATTTATTTTGCTATGTTTATACCTATTACAATGCTAGATATGATGTAAAGCCGTAAGTCAATAGAACAAACCGTTGCACAGTATGGCATGGAGGGGAGCTAGGATCTTGCATTACCGTTTTATTGTTTTAGGGTTCGTAAAATATATGTTTTTAATAAGATTTCATAATATTTCAGTAAAAATTATTTTAAAACTTGTTACTTATAAAGTTTATAAACAACAAGTATTAGCAGTTAATAGTAATAATTAGAAATTCTTTGCTCAAAGATAATGATTTATTATAGAAATTTTAAGAAACTTTGAAATAATTTTAGTTATAACTGAATGAGTAATATAAATGTATGTGTTTAATTAAAACAAATGTTTTTGTATATTTATCTATGTAATTATATATATATATATATAATATATATATATATATATATATAATATATATATATATATATTATATATATATTATTAATATATTATATATAATATAATATATATTGTACATGTAATAACATCACGTAGTTCATGACTGAGTAATGAACGAACGATCGTGTGGCAGAATTTGTTGTTGTAGTAGAAGTAGCTGTTGTATTAGTGCATTTGTAGCTGCTGTAGTAGTAGTAGTAGTAGTAGTAGTAGTACTAGTAGTTGTAGTTGTTGTAATAGTAGAAACAGAAGATCACATCTTCACCATGAATAAGAGGTAGGAATAATAATAATAATAATAATAATAATAATAATAATAATAATAATAATAATAATATAATATAATAATAATAATAATAATAATAATAATTATTAATAATATTAATAAAACAAATCCAAATTATTTAAAAAACTTTGAATAATTTTAGTTAGCATGCGTGAATAATATAAATGTAAATGTTTAATTAAAACCAAATGTTTTTAATAAAATAGTTTCATTATATATTAAAATATGATGTAAAGCAGTAAAGCATTAAAGCAGTAAAGCCTATTATTCACACTGTTGCTAGGTAATTGCGCTATTGATTTACTGTTTTACTGCTTTGAGGGTTGTAAAGTAAATGTTTTTAATGTAGTAAAGCAGTAAAGCAAAAGCCTATTATTCCCCACTGTTGCTAGGGAATTGCGCTATTGATTTACTGTTTCACTGTTTTAGGGGTTGTAAAGTATATGTTTTTAATGAAATTTCTTTAAATTTTTATTTTAAGTAAAATGTGTAATGTACTCTTAGCATAGTTCATGTGAATGGTGAATGGCATTGTTTTGTTGTTGTGGTTGTGATTGCTGAAGATAATGTTTCTTACGTTGTTGTTGTTTTTGTGTTGATTCTGTTTGTAATAACTCTAAATTTCAGTGCATTCAGATGTAGAAGCGTGTGTGTGTAAATGTGAATAACAACTCGCATACGTTCATGACTTCGTAATGAACGAACGCTCGTGGATGCGCACCTTCGGTGCACACGTGTGTGGGGTGTTACATATCGTTTCATGAGTATTTATTGCTGTCATAGTTTATAGTTATAATAAATTTGAATAGGGGTCATTGCCGTTTTAAAATAAAATAATCAGAGCTTGGTCAGGATAATAATAATAATAATAATAATAATAATAATAATAATAATAATAATAATAATAATAATAATAATAATAATAATAAAAAATAAGAAGAATAATAAATTGAATAGGGGTCATTGCAGTTTGAAAATAAAATATGCAGTGTTTGGGCATGTTGAATCTGCTTCATGCGTTGTTGTTGTTGTGATTGTTGTTGTCATTGTTTTGCTGTTATGGTTGTTGTTGATGTTTCTGTGTTGATTCTGCTTAATGCGTTGTTGTTGTTGTTGTTGTTGTTGTTGTTGTTTGCTGTTGTGTTGTTTTGTGTTGTTTTTTTGTTTGATTCCGTTTGTAATATGTGTATAGTAAAGTCCATGTGTATAGTGTCCATTGCCGCTGCTGTTGCTTTTGGTAATGCTCTTGAGGGATCTTTCAGTGTGAAATAATAATGAATAATAATAATAATAATAATGATAATAATAATAATAATAATAATAATAATAATAATAATAATAATAATAATAATAATAATAATAATTTGAAAATAAAATATGCAGTGTTTGCCCATGTTGATTCTGCTTCATGCTTTGTTGTTGTTGTGATTGTTGCTGTCATTGTTTTGCTGTTATGGTTGTTGTTGTCATTGTTTCTTCCGTTGTTTTGTTGTTGTTGTTTTGTTGATTCTGATTCTTGCTTAGTTGTTGTTGTTGTTTTTGTGTTGATTCCGTTTGTAATATGTGTATAGTAAAGTCCATGTGAATAGTGTCCGTGGCTGCTGCTTTTGGTAATGCTCTTGATGGATCTTTCTGCTTCATGCGTTGTTGTTGTTGTTGTGATTGTTGTTGTCATTGTTTTGCTGTTACGGTTGTTGTTGTCATTGTTTCTTCCGTTGTTGTTGTAGATTTCGTTAATGCGTATAAATAATAACGATGTATGTACGTAGAGACACTGGAGTGTGTATAAATTTATAAAAGCTTGGGGAGTTTAATCTCTCTCTCTCTCTCTCTTTCTCTCTCTCTCTCTCTCTCTCTCTCTCTCTCTCTTCTCTCTCTCTCTCTCTCTCTCTCTCAGCGTGAAGGATAATTATATACTACTTTTTGTTTTGGGCTTAAATCATAATAATAACAATGATAATATTGGCAAGAAGAAGAATAGGGGAACATTGCAGTTTTGAAATATGCATTGTTTGGATAATAATAATAATAAATAATAATAATAATAATAATAATAATAATAATAATAATAATAATAATAATAATAATAATAATAATAATACCTGTAGTAGGCGTAATAGTTGCAGCTGATTCTGTAGTCGTAGTAGTAGTAGTAGTAGTAGTAGTAGTAGTAGTCATTATAGTGTTAGTACTAGTATCTTATACTGTATATATATATATATATATATATATATATATATAATATATATCAAAATTATTATAATATATAGTATATAATAGTATCATATATACTATATATATATATATATATATATATATATATTATTTCGCTGGCCATGAAGTGTTAGAAGCCACCTTATACGTTTGACCAAGAAAATAATAAAAATAATAAATAATAACGAAAAAGGGTGAGGGGTTTGTATATGCAATTGTGTAGACGTGTAAATAACAACTCACGTACGTTGATGACTGCGTCATCAACGAACGCTCGTGTGTGCACACCTACGGTGCGCACGAGTGTATGTAAATATACAAAGGGTAGTTAGGGTAAAAGGGGGTAGGGTGAATAATAATAATAAAATAATAATAACAATAATAATAATAATAGTAAAAATAATAGTTGTAATATTTATAGTTGCATCTGTAGTCGTAGTAGTAATACATGCTTCTGTAATCATAGTAGTAGTCGTATTAGTAGTAGTAGTAGTAGTAATAGTAGTTGCAATAGTTGTTATAACAGTCGTGGTAGTAGTAGTAGTAATTGTAGTCGTAGTAGTAGTAGTAGTTGCAGTAGTAGTAGTAGTAGTTGTAGTAGTAGTAATAGTGGTAGATAATACTGTATATATATATATATATATATATATATATATATATATATATATACTATATATATATATAATATATATATATATATTATATATATATATATATATATTATATATGGGTCTATCCATTTTTTCCGTTCCCAACAGGTGAAACTTCGTCTAAAAAAAATTTTTGAAAATTTTAATTTTTGAAATGGGCGTAATGTTATACCTGGCAAGTTCAAAACCACCATTCGTTTTGTAGATTTTACTCTGGTTGTAACAGGGTGAGCCAAAATGGTTTGACCAGGTGGAGCAAAACTTTTATCACTTAATAGGGTAACATTTTAAAGTCATATCTCATATTGGTAATTCCTTATACGAAATTTCATAGAGAGTGATTTGTTAGGGATACTTTTAGGTACAATTTGGCTTTTCCTGTTTTTTTTTGGGAAAAATAATATTTCACCATGAAAAAATGAATCCGAAAAAATGTGTTAAAAATCGAAGAATTTTCCATTTCGTGGGTTTATTATTAAAAGAAGGAAATAATTTAACGATATAAAAATATTTGTACAGGTATATAATAAAATTTGAAATCACTAATATCTGATTTTTATGTTACTTAAATATTTGGTGAAACAATTTACAGGGTGTCCAAAATCCATTTTTCGGAAAATCGGTAACTTTGAATTAATATCCCTGATGGGGTAAGTGCTAAAAATCTGAAATTTTAACACATTATACTACTACCATAGTGTTCCCTTACACCTGCAATATTTGGACTTTGGTATTTGCTTGTTTTTAAAGAAATACAGCCATTCCAAAATGCCAAAAAAAAAAAAAAATTTTAAGTTGTGTTATGATAGCTACGTAGGCCTACTCGTATATAAAGTGCCTATTTTTTTATTGTTGGTAAATATTATTATTATTATTAGAAATTATTAATTTATTGTCATATTCTTTTTTTTCAATTTTATTTAGCGTTAAAACATGAAAAATAAAATTCATAATTTTGGAAAAAAATTCACGTTTGGAAAATGTCAATAAAATATAACTTAGACTTGTGTTTTTCTATCCAAATTAATACTTTAACATTATTAAAATCTACTTAACATTTAAATTATAATTAAAATTAGTTTGGACAAACACAGACGAAATAATATTTAATGTAAAGCGCGACATTAATTCAGTTATGCAAGCTAAGATTTTGAAGTGTGCTTGTGCCGCTCTTACCATGTTGATTGTAAATAAAAAAATATATACGGGCCTCTTATCTTAAAAAAAATGTTTTTTTTGTGCTACGTTTATGTTATATATATATATAATATATATATATATATATATATATATAATATATATATATATATATATATATATAAATATATTATATATATATATATATATATATATATATGGCGGTATAGTATATATATACGGTGTATATATATATATTATATATCTATATATTATATACATAGATATATATATAATATATATATATATATAATATATATATATATATATATATATATATATATATATATAATAATATATAGGTAACCGTAAAATGGGGGAAAATCAGTCAAAAAATCGCCGTTTTTTTTTTAATGAATCATGAAAAAATCGAAATTTTAAGTTACTCTTTACTTAATAGTTTTTTCTAACATTTGGAGTTTCCTTAATGTTATATGAATAATGAAAATAATAAAAATATCGAAATAAATTATTTATAAAAATTTTTTTTAAAAATTCATTTCACCAAAACTGAATTTCGGGAAAAACCGGTCAGTGGCGTCAGGGAGAAACGGTCATTAAATATTATTACTCTGTGTTTATCCAAAGCTAATTTTAAATTATAATTTAAAATTTAAGTAGATTTAATAATGTTATGGTATTAATTTGGATAGAAAAACACAACTGTTCAAAGTTATATTTTATTGACATTTTTCAAACGTGAATTTTTTCAAAAATAATGAATTTTATTTTCATTGTTTTATGCTAATAAAAATTGAAAAAAAAAAAGGAAAAAAATTTTTTTTTAATCGTACATTCTTTTCATCCAAACCACATTATATTAATAATCTTTACACACTTTAACAAATAATAGGTACTTTATATTACGAGTAGGCCTACGTAGGCTATTGAATAAACACAAACTTAAAAAAAAAATTTTTTTTGGCATTTTTGAATGGCTGTATTTCTTAAAACAAGCAAAAACCAAAGTCAATATTGCAGGTGAAGGAACATCTATGGTAGTAGTATAATGTGTGAAAATTTTCAGATTTTTAGCACTTACCCCATCAGAGATATTAAGGTTCAAAGTTACGATTTTCCGAAAAATTGATTTTTGGACACCCTGTAATTTTTTTTAAAAATATTTAACAAACTTCAAATAAGATTTAAGTTAAACCATACTTTAGTATGTATCATCACACAAAATTTTATATCGTTAAATTATTTCCTTCTTTTAATAATACACCCCCGAAAATGGAAATTTCTTCGATTTTTAACACAATTTTTCGGATTCATTTTCATGGTGAAATATTATTTTTCCCAAAAAAAACAAGGAAAGGCCAAATGTACCTTAAAGTATCCTTAACAAATCACTCTCTATGAAATTTGGTATAAGAATTAACCATCAATATGGAGATATGACGCAACATGTTACTTCTTTAAGTGAAAAATTTTGCTCCACCTGGTCAAACATTTTTGCTCACCCTGTTTTACAACCAGAGTAGAATCTACAAAAACGAATGGTGGTTTTGAACTTGCCAGTGGATAACATTAACGCCATGCAAAATATTAAAGTTTTCAAAAATTATCGACGGCCATCAGCGGTACGGAAAAAATGGATTGACGCCATATATCTATTATATATATATATATTATATATATATAATATATATATATACATATATATATATATATACTATAATATATATATAATATATATAAATACTAATGAATTTATTTCTTCCATTTTAAAAACAATCCAGTCTCAATTTGGGACGCACTGAGCAGTCCCTATCTGTGGTCATATCGGAGCAAGTTGATCCCCGCAGTGAATTTTAATCCCTCTAATTACCTTTTGACTTCAACGACGCTTAATGAACCTTGAAGAAAAAAGGTAATTGACCATTTTACTTATTTATTTCATACTTTATATATATATATATATATAATAATATATATATATATCTATATATTTATATATATATATATATATATTATATAATATATATATATATATATATATATATATATACTATATTACGAGTTATAGATTTTTTTCTATAAAGCATTTAAAAACAGGTAGACGCAGATAGGCGTCTTTAGTCCGATTGACTAGGATTGGTCGCTTTGACCTGGGCAAAATGAAGATTCTGAAATGGAAGAGCTTGAGTTCTACTCTCAAATTTAT
>JABUQX010098375.1:17500-35000 GCA_015478945.1 Trachelipus rathkii
GACATGCATTGGAAAATAGTAGTAGTAGAGAGAAATATGACAGGAGGTTGAAAAGAAATGCCCAGCCATTTAACGCCGGCCTCTACGATTAGTGAGAACGCGTGCAGTCAGAAAATCCACCTAGAGCTTCACGGGACACCGCGACGGACCTCACTATGGCATATCGTCAAGTGTAGAGTACATCCACTCAACCAACTATACATCCGCTTAACCAGATCCTGATCTGTCATTCATTCCTTCCAATGACCAACCACTCACGTACTTTCATGTTATTTTCTATTTATCCCTTTCTCCACAACATAACTCTCTAAATATGTTCATTCTCAGTTTATAGATTCTTTTCCACCTAACACGACCCTAGAGATTGTCCATCTGAATCAGGTAAGTTGAAACTTTTAGAACTATACTCTTATTCAGACCATCTAGTGGTCACTACTAATACATTAACAACAGGTAATCAACATACCCTCATGTTAAGACCTAGCGCCCTCAAGACTTAGTCCCTTTTAACATCACCAACGATTGTAATTACGACCAGCCACGCTTGCCTGCCATTCCTACAACTTTCCTACTACAGCTCTGCATCCTCCGTTCCCTTTTCATCAAACATATATCCTAAATTTAAACTCAGACACTTGTTCCACAGCTGCTCACCATTTAACATAACTTCAAACCCCACAGAACTGTCCTCGACTCAACAACCATAAACCTTAACTCTTAATCTACGTTTACTTTCAACCATTCCTTTTAACACACCGCTGCTAAATCTCTCTAACTAATCTCTCAAACTCTCTTCAAATTCCCACACAAACCAAATCATCCGCATATAATAGGTAGGGCACCCTCCACCCACCTGTCCATTCTCCATCATTCTAACACCAATTTCTGCCATCCTCCATCTCTAGTTTTCGTTTTCATAACTCCATCTCATATACAAATCTGAATAACAAGGGAGATAACACATCCTGCCTTACTCCGCATTAATATAAACCAATCACTTTTGATACCATTTATTCTACACACGCTTTACTATCGTCATATATATATATAATTATTATATATTATTATATATATATATATATATATATAATATTATATTATATACTATATAATATATATATATATATATTAATATATATATATTAAATATTAATTGATATGTAAAATATATATATTCAGACTTATAATATTTGTGGTGAAAGATTTATGTTGAGTAGACAGATGAGACCTGAATATGAAATTCATCGAAAATAATTACGTTTTCTTTTGTCCAGATAAAAATATACGAGAAAGATCTGTGCTCCAAGGCCTTTCAAAGAGAAAAAGTGAACGAATGGTGGAATCGTCAGCATAAGAGTGGTTATGTGGTGTTATTAATGAAAAATATAAAAAGTGTTTAGATAGGAGAGACCCCTGCAAGGAACAACAACTATGAACTACATTTATTCTCCATTTAAGGGGAGCCATTTTTACAAATACTTCTACGGATGCGGGAAAGGAACTTATACTTAAGTCTACTAACAGCGTTTAAAGCCCTAATAAATTGCTTGTGACAGAATTTATTTAGATATTTAAACGACTAGCTCACAACAATAGATTTACGAAATACGAAGAACAGATGATTTATAGGGCTAGAGTAGAGAAAGACAAGATCAGCAAATCGAGCGTTCTAAGGAAACCATACTTGGAATCTTAGGGTGGATTAGAAAGCAAGTTATGAGGTTTTCGGGATATTCAGTGAAATGCCGTCCATATATAGAAAGAATAGAAGTTAAAATGATAGGAACATATAGTTTGGGATGTTTTACCACCTCTTTCCGGCAACTAAAACAATAGAAAGAAAGAAGTTTAAAATAATAGCAATATTAGCAGGTTATCCACCTCTTCGGCAACGCCAAACCAATAGAAAGTAATAGAAGTTAAAATGATAGTACAATAGTTAGAGTACCACCTCCTTCGGGGCACTGAAAACATAGAAAGAATAGAAGTTAAAATGATAGGTCAATATTAGTTTTTACCACCTCTTTCCGCAACTAAAACAAATAGAAAGAATGAAGTTAACAAAGATAGGACAATTAGGTAGAGGTTTACCTACCTCTTTCGCTCTCAAACATAAAAGAATAGAAGTTAAAATGATAGGACAATAGTTAGAGGTTTACCACCTCTTTCGGCACTAAAACAATAGAAAGAATAGAAGTTAAAAAGATAGGACAATAGTTAGAGGTTTACCACCTCTTTCGGCACTAAAACAATAGAAAGAATAGAAGTTAAAAAGATAGGACAATAGTTAGAGGTTTACCATCTCTTTCGGCACTAAAACAATAGAAAGAATAGAAGTTAAAAAGATAGAACAATAGTTAGAGGTTTACCACCTCTTTCGGCACTAAAACAATAGAAAAAATAGAAGTTAAAAAGATAGGACAATAGTTAGAGGTTTACCACCTCTTTCGGCACTAAAACAATAGAAAGAATAGAAGTTAAAAAGATAGGACAATAGTTAGAGGTTTACCACCTCTTTCGGCACTAAAACAATAGAAAGAATAGAAGTTAAAAAGATAGGACAATAGTTAGAGGTTTACCACCTCTTTCGGCACTATAACAATAGAAAGAATAGAAGTTAAAAAGATAGGACAATAGTTAGAGGTTTACCACCTCTTTCGGCACTAAAACAATAGAAAGAATAGAAGTTAAAAAGATAGGACAATAGTTAGAGGTTTACCACCTCTTTCGGCACAGATTGAATTAGCTCATGCTTCCAGGAAGGAAGGAAAGGTCGAACTGGACAGATAGGCAGATCGGGGGATCTCCCCGCGTCATAAGAAATCCATGAGTGATGTTGGTGTGACCCAGACGCAATCGAGCCAGGATCACCTCCATGAGGAGACTACTTCTATTTGATGATGACCACTGTCCAATGACAGGTTTGACGTTTCGTAGTTTGGCGCCACGAGCATCCTCTGCCCTACATGTTTGCCAGCCAGAGAGGAAACCCCGACGTATAGTGACGGAGAAATCCGTATCAGGGAAATGGTCTAGGTGTACAGCACTCGACACCCTGTGCGTAGCCACTTGTTTGGCCTCCCTATCGGCTTGTTCATTTCCAGGAACACCCACATGGGAGGGAATCCAACAGAACTCAATTCTGTGCTTCTTCACAGACAACAAGCAGTGGGACGTTTGAATGGCAGAGACCAAAGAGTTTCGGGTCAATCGGTCAAGCAACGCCTCGAGAGTGCTTCTAGAATCGGAAAAGATGGTATAGTTACCCTCAGGGGAGATGGTACTGATCTGTTCACCGCCACGGACACCACGATCAGTTCAGCCGAAAAAACAGACGAATATGGTGTAAGGGTGTGGGAAAGTGATGTCTGGAAACACAGCCGAAGTCCCCACCCCTCCCTTCGTTTTGAAACCATCGGTAAAAACTGCTATAGAGTCGCTATGGACTTCCTCATGCTACAAAAAAGAATCCCTCAACTGCACAGGGTGTGCCTCCGCCTTTGTTAAAGATTGGTTCCCGTTGCAAACAGCAGGAGGGGGATAAACCCACTTTGAATAGGTAGAGTTGAAATCATTGTGCATGACCGCTCGCTGAGGAAAGCAAAGATGGAAGTAACAACCCCAGCAAATGGCCAATAAGAAGGGTTGTGATGGACGCGCTCTATTATAGATATCAAGGCCGATGAGGAGGGAACCTGAATACGGAGGAATAAGGAGCCCATGAATAATATAATAATAATAATAATAATAATAATAATATAAAATAATAATAATAATAATAGTAATAATAATAATAATAATAATAATAATAATAATAATAATAATAATCATAATAATAATGTACTAAAAGCAAATGATGAAGACTCAAAAGAAAGATGCTTGGAATTATATAAGGAGGAAAAAAGAAAATACTAAAAGGTGTATACGTAGGAGAAAAACAAGAGGTTAAATGAACAGTTTGGAAGAGGATGAATGGGGACTTACAAGGGAATAGGAAGCTCTTCTGGAAGGAAGCGCGAAAGGTTAAGAATGAGAATAAGGGGAATCTGCTTAGAATAATGAATAGGGATGGTGCTTTTGTAACTGATGAAATGGGTGTGAGAGGAGTGTGGAAAGAACACTTCGAAAATCTGCACAATATTAACAGTAATGAAGAGGTGATAGTGAATGTGTGTGGGTTTGATGGTGCAGAAGGAATAGGTATTTTGGGGATGAGGTTATTAGTAAGGAGGAGGTAATGAGTAGAGTGAAAAAGTTGAAGAATGGTAAATCTGCAGGTATAGATGAAATTAACTGGTGAAAATGATCAAGAACGGAGGCGAGATGGTGATTGATTGATTGAAGTTGTGTAATAAAGCGTTTATAGAGGGTATAGTTTTTCCAAGGGATTGAAGGAGAGCGGTAATAGTAACCCTTATATAAGGGTAAGAGGAGATTAAGGGGAACTGTAGAAATTATAGGAATAAGTTTTCATTGAGTGTTGTAGGGAAGGTATACTGCTGGTATTTTGGTCGAAGAGTGCGTTGAGTGACTGAAGGACTGATTGGTGAAGAAACAGGTGCGTTTAGGAAGTGGTAGAGGATGGAGGATGTGCAAATCTTTACATTGAAACAAATGATTGAGAAAAATGAAGGAGAAAAAGATAAATTGTATTAAGGTTTTTATGGATTTGCAATAGCAGCCGTATGATAGAGTTAATAGGGAAGGTTTATGGCAGTGTTAGTGATATATGGTGTTTATGGTAGTAAGGCTTCTGAATGAGTCAAAAGTATGTATGACGATAGTGAAGCGTGTGTAAGAGAAAATGGTGTCAATGGTGATTGGTTTAGGATTAACAGCGTAGTAAGACAGGGTTGTGTTATGTCCTCCTTGGTTATTTCAATTTGTATATGGATGGGGTTAGGAAAGAAAATTCGAGGGGTGAGAATGGCAGGAATGGTGTTTTAGAATGTGAGAAATGGAGATGAAGTGAGGGTGGCCCTACTATTATATTGCGGATTGATTTGGTTCTGTTGGCGAATCTGAAGAGAGTTTGAGAGGTTGGTAGAGAGATTTGCAGGGTGTGTAAAGGAGGGGCTTGAAAGTAAAAGTGGATAAATAAGAGTAAGGTTTGGTTGTGAGTGAAGACGTTCTCCGTGTGAAGTTATGTTAGATGGTGAGCAGCTGGAACAAGTGTCTGAGTTTTAAATATTTAGGGTTATGTTTGTGAAAAGGGAACGGCACCGATGCAGAAGTGTAGTAGGAAAAGTTGTGAATGCAGGAAGGTGGCTGGGTGCAATTAATCGTTGGTGGATGTAAAGGGACTAAGCTTTGAGTGTGCTAGGGTTTTTACATGAGGCATGTTGTTACCGTGTTATTGTATAGTAGTGAGACTATGGTACTGGAATAAGAAGTATAGATCTTAAAGTTCAATGTGTTCAGATGGACAATCTTAGGGTGTGCTAGGTGTGAGCAGAATTGATAAAGAGAGGAATGAAACGTATTAGGGTGTGGTGTGAAGAAAGGGGTTAAATGAGAGAATAAATGAAGCACATGTTGGAGATGGTTTGGTCATAATGGAAGGATGTGATAGTCCGGTTGGTTAACGCGAATGTAAGTGCGCGAGTGTGTTGGAACCGAGCCGGCGGGAGACCGAAGAAAAAAGTGGATTTGGTCAGTAAACGAATGTTTTGAAGGAGAGAAATTCTGAGTTCGGTAGAGGCGAGAAGAAAGGTGTATAACAGGAGTGAATGGCGGGGGATTGTGAGGGGGTATGGTTGTGGCCCACCTGGGCCAAGGGATGAACCCTTACATTGACGATCTACCATAGTGAGGGTCCATCGCTGTCCCATGAAGCTTTAGGGTGAATTTTCTGACTGCGATGGGTTCCCACTAATTAATGGTACTGAGGGGGCGGTAAGGCTGGGCTTTCTTTTCGACTTGTCATGTTCTTCTACTGCTTTTCTTTTCCGATGCCCGTCGCGCACCTTACTCCCATTCTTGGGAAAATATAAGGAAGATGAAGAAGAAGAAGAATAATAATAATAATAATAATAATAATAATAATTAATAATAATAATAATAATATAGAAATTCTATATTAGCTTTTGTTTTAATGTAAGTTTTACTTTTAGCTTCCAATTCACGAAATGTTTTCTTCTAATTTCCATTTAATTTTCTTTTATAACTATTCTAGAAAACAATTTACAAAGAATGTATGAGGCATATTTATACTTATTAGTTCCTGACCGGTTTCGTCCGTAAACCTCGGACATCTTCAGAGTTTCGATTGAAACAATTGAATGAATTATTTAACACAAGATTTAAGATCATAAATTATCAAATTTTAGGTACCATTTCATATTATATTTAATCTAAGGGACATTACGCTAAACTTTATGCTAATGTCTGGTTTAAGATGTCTTATGTAGTAAGCTTCAGCTATTTTTAGTTTTTGCGCTTCGCTTGAGGTGTAAAATTTTAAATGACTTTGATATATCAGGTACAGTTGTCATGTTATGCTCAGTGAATAATTGTTCATATATTTAACTGCGTTTAAAGAGATGCTGGTATGCCCTACTGTTAATCTATTAGTCATGTAACCAATATACGTCGACGACAGTCAGACTCGGGACATGCGAATTGGTACACGACATGGTGACTAACTGAAAGGGTATCCTTAGTAGAGAAGCAGTAAGAAAGTTTTCTGGTTTTGTGGCATAGTTTAATTAACGGCGATTTTTGAGTTGCTTGTAGATTTAATGTGGGTGTTGATAATGCCGCGTAGACATTTTTCCTCTTTATCGAAGTCTTTTGCATTTGAAGTTTTAAAATAAAAGTTAATGCTTTCAGAAATATTGTTCGCATTGTCCTGTTTTTAATAGAGGTTGTTGATTGTTTTGTTTGCACAATTTATAAGCTCTATATATGAGTGTTTTAACAATTGAATTCTTATATACTGTACTTCTGGGAAGTAGGAGCTGTAATTCAGGTATAGACCATTATCAGTTGGCTTGACATGTATGCCTGTAGAAAAGGTTCCATCATCATTAATTTTGATTTTAATATCCAAAAAGTTAATAATATTATTTAGAGAAGTTTCAGATGTGAATTTGAGGTAAGAAAGGCTTTATAAGCGGTTGATAAACGGGTAAGATTTGCTCTAAAAATGATTAATATTTTTATATATACTTTATTGAGTTAGAAACAGATCTTCTTCGACTTAATATCTTTCATTGTCAAGTTACAGTTGCTTATTTTCAAGATGTTTTTATTCTTCTTAGTTTTCCTATGCATTAAGATTCTCTTTCACAGTCACTTATCCAAATGCATAAATTTGTTTATAATAATATCCCATATTTTATATCATCTACTCTTTTTATTAACTTACTTTTTGCAATGCTAAACTACACATGAATTTCATTCCCTTGACATATTCTTTACTCTGACTGGAAAAGCTACCTTTAGTGATAACAAAATAATATATATATATATATATTATATATATATATATATATATATAGTATATATATATATATATATATATATATATATATATATATATATATATATATATATAGTATATATAGTATATATATATATATATATATATATATATATATATATATATATATATATATATATATATATATGTAAGGGGGAATTAATTTTTTCTAATGAAATAATAATTTTTATTTATTGATTTAATAATTTTATATGGATTTATTAATTATTGATTTAATAATTTTTATGCTTTGTTCTTTGCTGGGAAAAGTTTCTAAATGGCTTCTATTTCTTTCTTCCAGTTCTTCTCTTTCCTTTCTCTCTTCTCTTTTTTTTTATACCGAAACACCCCAAAAACAATTTTTTTTTTTTTAAAACCGGGAAAAAAATTTTTTTTTAGAACAACAACCTAAACCTAGACCATGAACACCAAAATGTCAGAAATTGCTTTAAGATCTTTCGAAGTATCTATCTTCATGAACGACCAAAAATATTTTATGAACAGATATAATATTAAACCTAAGGATAATTGTGCTTCTGGGCGCTATCTGACTGCTTGTATAGCCCAGGTAGAGAAGGTGGTAAATAACGCAACTAAGACTTTAATAATATGGTCCTTGACCACGATGGGTTGGAGAAAAAAAGAGATTTTTGATGACAATGGCCTAGGTACCTCACTATTCGAGCCAGTTGATGCTTTAGATATATCAGGAGTACCTGGGGTAATGGAACAAATCACTAACATAGCAAAGAAACTAAACCCTAAAGTTACAGTATACCTGTTAATTCCCCCAGTACAAGATTTATACAGTTTCAACCAAAAAAGATTAGTAAGGGATTGGGGAATAACATACAAAGATTATTGCAACACAGATAAAATATTAGCCCCTGAAAAAATGAGAGCACACTCTATTTTTTGTTTTAATACATTTAACACATTGGCCAGTTCAGAATATGAATGGCCCGATAAACATGTACTAATTGGATCAGACATTATGAACTACCATTACGGAATTCGTACCACAAGTGACATACCAAATCATACTCCACACTACAAATACCTAGACACTGACCAATCAGTAATTAACATGAACTCCCCTTTACTAGCTGACGGGTTACACCCAAACAGACGCTTTGCAGACGCTTTACTGACCTTATATAAAAAACAACTTTTTGTAAACACAGGACCACAGAAAATTTATCCCCCTTCCAGTTCACATACATCAGTCAAATCTGTAGGTCCTTATCAGATTCCAAACAGGGTTAGAATGGGTCCCCCATCCAAACAACCTTTACTAGAAACCCCTAGATATGATGGACAAATAGTCAAATACTCTGCCCCTTATTACAAGACAAATGACGAACAAACTGGACCACAGAACACTGAATATGGACCACCTGTAGAGTATACAGTTCCATATCCCTCACAAAATCCACAACCATATTATTGTGCTAGGTCAGATGGTGCTTCCACTAGTTCATATGTTCCTCCACCACCACCTCAGTCACAGACACAATACCCCTTTGTAATGTACAACATACCGTCTCTTTCACAGTATCAGTCCACAGTTCCTAATTTTAAAACACCTAATTTACCACCTGATACTAATGTACCTCCTACATCTCATACATCATCCAATATGACTGTTGCACTTGACCCACAAATCAAATTACTTCAAAGGTCATCAGCACGATGGCTAATGAAACAAATACATTGGGACAATTTAACAACTGCTCAAAAGAAAGCTGCCATACAGCAATGGCATGATATCATAGACGAAGAGAACGATACTATGAATCTCTTCTCTGACGATAATGTACCTCTATGTAAGAAGCCATAATTATAAACCTGAAAATGATCTCTTTGTTAATCTGTGAATTTAGCATAAAAAAGTATTATTTATAATTGTTATAATGAAAAGAAAGTTTGTTTTATACTATTTTGATACTATTTTGAAGAAACTGTTAATTTTTTTTTATATTTTTGATACGTTTATATGTTTAGTAATAATAGTAATGAAAAAATTATAGTAATAACTTATACAAGATATAAAAAACAGTCACAGAATCCTTGGTTCAAGCGAAACCCCTGAACACAGGTAAACCTTCCATCCTTTCCTCCACCGCTGGTTTTAGCCCTCACTGACTTGGTTTTCTCCCTCGTCAGAAAATTAAGTGGGGGTTTAGACTTAGCAGGGGAGGATGTAAGGGGGCCTGTTACACCCTGGTTCATATAATTTTAATACAACAGTCAACTGATAGTTATACCTACTTTTAGGGTATAACTAACCATTTTGTAAATTAAAAGTTAAAACCAGGACGTTATTATTTTTGTTTATCTTATTATATATTATTCATCTATCAGTTTTATTCATTTATACTGTAATTATTATTCAACCTTTAATATCAGCATTTATCTTTAATGTTCTCAAATTTTTCTTTTTAAAAATAAAGACTTAGAAATCAGAAATAGTATATTTAAATAAATATTACACATTATCAGTAATCAGTACTCTTACCTGTCTCTTTTTGAATGCATGGATTGAATGTCCTTACACATCACTCGCGAGGTGAGTGTTATATACTTTTTCCATAATTTTGATTTTTGATTTAAAATATTTGTAATGGCTGCATAAACTTAAAATTAAAATGATAAACTCAAATGGACTTAAACTTGTATTGCAGTCCATCAGTCAGACATCTAGTGATTCCTTCAAGTGCCCAAGTGATTAAACTACAATTTGAAATCCCCTCTTTGTACTTAAAGGGTTAGTTTAATGATTTTATAAATTTAAATATAATTATGCTAGATTATAATATATTAATATATATTATACTTCTAGGGTTCCAGTGCTGGGCCAGTAGTTCCCAGACTTTTGTACAATAGCATTCGAGGTTTTGAGGCCCCAAAAACTAATATCAGTGGTGAAATCTCACAGTGCCTTTCAAGTGAAATTATACTGAAACTTTTACCAGCTCATCTTGACCATAGCACAGTTCTGCAGGCTGTACTCTAATAGATGACTAGCTGGTTTATAAGA
Organism: Trachelipus rathkii; assembly: GCA_015478945.1. Classification (NCBI taxonomy): domain Eukaryota; kingdom Metazoa; phylum Arthropoda; class Malacostraca; order Isopoda; family Trachelipodidae; genus Trachelipus; species Trachelipus rathkii. Next base: position 28,024 of record JABUQX010098375.1, read on the forward strand.
AAGAGCACTGGCAAAAATACCCACTATATTTCTCATACCTCAGTGATCAAATCCGAACCCTACTCAAAACTATTATTAGAATAAGGAATGTTAAAGATGTACTGAATGTTAAATTTTAAGCTAAGTTTATTTGTAATTTGTATTTATGAATATTTGAACACTTTGTATATACGTGTGATTGAACGTATGATTGTATCCACACACTACACTATAGCAAATTAAAGCCTTGAACCAGAAATCAGGGATTACAGAACACAGAACACTGATAATTTATTAAAAATTAAATTTCTGAAAGTATATGCGTTCCATAGAGTTCGCCCATACTTCTTTTGTAAATAAACCTAACTTAACAAGTAACCTAACTTTAAGTTATATAACCTTAATTTTCTAACCTGATGGTTTACCTTAACCTTAACCTTAAAAATCTTGTATATAAAATATATTATAATTAATGATAAGTGCAATATAATAAAAATAAAACCAACACATCTTTTTTCTTTCTATCCTTCTTCTCTATCATCTATAAATACTCTTCTTGAATCTAATTCTAATAAAGTGTAACATCGTAACTTCAAAACCAACACAAGTCACACACAGACGATCAGCACCAATGAACTGAAATGAAGTCTCAGCGGCATATGTGACCGCCGTTAGGAATTCGTTGATACACCTAATCGTGCCTCGAAGTGAAGACAATAGGAGAGATCATTTCTCACTTTTCTTCAAGGTACCCTTATATATTTTTCTTACTTTTCTATTTTTTTTGTTACTAAACATAATTTATAACTTAAAATTTAAATCACACTCTAGTAGTCAAAAACAACTGAATTAAATAATTCTTTAATTTTGTGTACTACTTGGAGAACAAGGCTTTATAACGATAAGGCTTTTATCCGGTGCACTTTTTATGCCTTACTGCCCTGTTCTCCGTAACATATATATATGTATATATATATATATATATATATATATATATATATATATATATATATATATATATATATATATATATATATATATATATATATATATATATATATATATATATATATATATATATATATATATATATTCTACACTGAGGCTTATGCTCCTCGCTCTAATGAATAAAATACTATCAATAAATCTCGCGTTTAAATTTTAATAATAAATCCTACCTTTCATCTGAATAATTTCAGCTTAACCACAAAAAAGAGATCTCTGGATGATCTGTTTATATCCAATTATGAGAAGGAAGTGCAACAACCCTCGCAAGTTTATCGGATGCAATCACCATGAACTGACGATCACTAAATGTTGTTTCGCCTGAACAATTGGTTGGTGACATGCGATTATTTACGAAGGATTTCGTAGGAGTTCCTAAAACAAAGATAATAATAATAATAATAATAATAATAATAATAATAATAATAATAATAATAATAATAATAATAATAATAGTCAGAAGAAAAAGAGAAAGAAAAAAAGAAAAGAAAAAAAGAAAAAGAAGAAAAAGACGAAGAAGACGAAGAAGAAGAAGAAGAAGAAGAAGAAGAAGAAGAAGAAGAAGAAGAAGAAGAAGAAGAAGAAGAAAGAAGAAGAAGAAGAAGAAGAAGAAGAAGAAGAAGAAGAAGAAGAAGAAGAAGAAGAAGAAGAAGAAGAAGAAGAAGAAGAAGAAGAAGAAGAAGAAGAAGAAGAAGAAGAAGAAGAAGAAGAAGAAGAAGAAGAAGAAGAAGAAGAAGAAGAAGAAGAAGAAGAAGAAGAAAAAAAGAAGAAAAAAAGAAGAAGAAGAAGAAGAAGAAGAAGAAGAAGAAGAAGAAGAAGAAGAAGAAGAAACGTCGCTAAGCTCCGCCAGAACGGAAGCGTTATTTTACGTTGTTGTTTAATTAATCACAGCACAAAAAAGTCGAAAAAGTCGGTTCATAATATTGATTAATATTAATAGTATATAAAAAATAATAATAAGAAGAATGTTAAAAGTGAGTGGTGGAATGAAAAGGTGATGCAAGCGGTTAAAAGTAAAAAAGAAGCGTGGTTGAATGTACTAAAAGCAAATGATGAAGTTTCAAAAGAAAGATGCTTGGAATTATAAGGAAAAAAGAAATACTTAAAAGGTGCATACGTAGGAGAAAAGAAGAGGTAAATGAACAGTTTGGGAGGAGGATGAATGGGGACTTACAAGGGAATAGGAAGCTCTTCTGGAAAGAAGCGCGAAAGGTTAAGAATGAGAATAAAGGGAACCTGCTCAGAATAATGAATAGGGATGGTGCTTTTGTAACTGATGAAATGGATGTGAGGGGAGTGTGGAAAGAACATTTCGAAAATCTGTATAATATTGGCAGAAATGAAGAGGTGATGTGGGTTTGTTGGTGCAAGAAGGAATAGGTATTTTGGGGATGAGTTTATTAGCAAGGAAGAGGTAATGGATAGAGTGAGAAAGTTGAAGAATGGTAAATCTGCAGGTATAGATGAAATTACTGGTGAAATGATCAAGAACGGAGGCGAGATGGTGATTGATTGGATTTGGAAGTTGTGTAATAAAGCGTTTATGGAGGGTATAGTTCCGAGGGATTGGAGGAGAGCAGTAATAGTACCTTTATATAAGGGTAAGGGGAGATAAGGGGAACTGTAGAAATTATAGGGGAATTAGTTTATTGAGTGTTGTAGGGAAGATATATGCTGGTATTTATTTCCAGAGTGCAAGAGTGCGTCGAGCGACTGAAGGACTGATTGGTGAAGAACAAGGTGCGTTTAGAGTGGTAGAGGATGTATGATAAAATTTTTTACATTGAAGCAAGTGATTGAGAAAATGAGGAAGAAGAATGAATTGTATTTAGGTTTTATGGATTTGCAACAGGCGTATGATAGGGTTAATAGGGAAGCTCTATGGCAGGTGTTAATGATATATGGTGTTGGTGGTAGGCTTCTGAATGGAATCAAAAGTATGTATGACGATAGTGATACGTTTGAAATAAATGGTGTCAAAAGTGATTGGTTTAAAGGGCTTAATAGTGTAGTAAGGCAGGGGTTGTTATGTCTCTTGGTTATCTTCAATTTGTATATGAATTGCAATGAAATAATAATAAAAGCAGGAAAATGGTGTTAGGATGATGGAGAATGAAGATGAGTGAGGGTGCCCTACCTATTGTATGCGTGGATGATTTGTTTTTGTGAGAATCTGGAAGAGAGTTTTTTGAGAGGATTGGTAGAGAGATGAGGACAGGTTGTGTGAAGGATTGTGTGAGAGTAAATGTAGATAGGAGGTATCTTATGGTAGCGATGAGGACAGTCCTCGGTGTAAGTTATGTTAGATGGTGAGCAGCTGGAACAAGTGTCTTGAGTTTAAATATTTAGGGTATGTTGGATGAGAAGGGAATTGATGATGCAGAGTGTAGTGAGGAAAGTTGTGAATGGCAGCAAGGTGGTTGTGAATGGTGCAATTAAATCGTTGGTGAATTGTGTAAAGGGACTAAGTCTTGAGTGCGCTAGAGTCTTCCATTAGGGTATGTTGTTACCTGTGTTATTGTATAGTAGCGAGACTATAGTCTGGAATAAGAAGTATAGATCTAAAGTTCAATGTGTTCAGATGGACAAACTTAGGGGCGTGCTAGGTGTGAGAAGAATTGATAAAATGAGGAAATAAAGTATTAGAGTTGTGTGGTGTGAAGAAAGGGGTAAATGAGAGAATAAATGAAAGTATGTTGAGATGGTTTGGTCATGTGGAAAGGATGAATGATAGTCGGTTGGTTAAGCGGATGTATAGTGGTGGAGTGTGTTAGAACCGGATCGCACTGGGAGACCGAAGAAAAAGCGATTGAGTCAGTAAACGAGTGTTCGAAGGAGAAATGCAGTTTGTCGGGAGTAAGAGAATAAGGTGCATAATAGGAGAGAATGGCGGGGTTTTGCGAGGGGGTATGGTTGTGGCCCACTTGGGCCAAGGGATGAACTGTTACATTGACGATTTACCATAGTGGGGGTCAGTCGCGGTCCCGTGAAGCTCTAGAGTGGATTTTCTGATTGCGACGAGTTCTTACTAATTAATGGTACAGAGTATAATAAAATGGTAAGCGTAGGATTTCTTTTCGACTTTTGTCATATTCTTCTACTGCTTTTCTTTTCCGATGCATGCACGCACCTTACCCCCAGTCTTGGGGGGAAAAAGGTAGACGAAAGAAGAAGAAATCACAAAGAGAATTATAGAAAAATGGATCAGTTTATTTGGAGCCCCAAAAGAATTGTTTAGTGACAACGGACTTGAATTCTCCAATGAGGAAATGAAGAAAATGACAGAGATTCGGGATAAAACAAAAAGTCACAGCAGCAATGAGTCCTTTTAGCAACGGTTTATGTGAAAGAATGGTAGGTCTTTTAAAAGACTCTATACGGAAGTTAAGAGAAGAAGGGATCCATCCTGAAATAGGATTGATGTGGTCGGTGGCAGCGAAGAATAGCCTATCTGATGCAAATGGGTTTGCCCCTAACCATCTTGTTTTTGGAAGGAACACTGGTTTACCCAATCTTACCAGATTGGGAGAGGAAGAAAGGCTAGGAATGTTGGAGGAAGGGGGAGAGAGTGCGATATTAAGGAACGTGTTGATAGGTCTTCATAAAGCCAGAGAAATACACATTAGACAAGAATCTGAAGAAAAAATAAAAAGAGCACTCCGACAAAATGTGAGGGAACACCATATTGAGTTAGCGATACCGGGAGAAGAGGTATATTATAAAAGAGAAGGAGAAAAAGAATGGAGAGGACCTGCTGAGGTTGTCGGAAGATTAGGAAAAACAGTGATCGAGAACATATCACGAGACTAGGGAGAGTACCACACAGGGAGGAAGAAAAAGGAGAGGAACAATCAAGAGACAACGGAAAAAAAGATGGAGGATCAATTTTTCCTACAAGACAATACTACGAAGAAGAATCCGGTAGTGAAGATGAAAGAGAAAATTTAGAAGATCCACAGATTACAGAAGATGGAGAAGAAAAAGAAGATATCCCCATGATTCCCAAGAAAAAAGAAACTTTTAAACAAGGAAAAAGGTATATATGTGAAAAAAAGGATAATGGAGAAAAAAGAGTATTTCAAATAGTAAGTAGAGCTGGAAAAGCCACCAGTAAGAAGTATGATGAATGTTTCAACGTCATAGATGTTGAAGACGGTAGATCCCAATGGATAGATTTCAAGGAGTATAAGAATATAAAGGAGGAGGAGGAAACAAGCCAGGAAAAAGAAAATATGGTCGGAGAGGGGATAGAAGATGGAGGACATACAGAAGGATGGTACGGTAACTTCCCAGAAGAAGAAATAGAGGAGGCAAAAAGAGAGGAATTAAATAGTTGGAAGAAAAATGACGTTTATGAGGTGGTAGAGAATAAGGGACAAAAGGCACTCTCATTAAAATGGGTAATCGGACAAAAGATGAAAAATGGAAGAAAAATATGGAAAGCGCGATTGGTGGTGAGAGGGTATGAAGAAAAGGAGGGTCTTTTTGCTACTGATGCTCCGACGTGCTCTGGAGAGATAATGAAATTTTGCATGACCATCATGTGTTATTTTTATGGATGGGAGTGTAGAACAATAGATATTAAGACTGCTTACCTTCAAGGGAAAACAATTGAAAGACATGTGTGGGTTAGGCCCCTTTTAGAAGAAGAAACGAAAGACTGTCTATGGAAATTAAGGAAAGCCGTTTACGGTTTGAAGGATGCTGCCAGAACGTGGTATGAAAGTGTGGTTACAATCCTAAAAGATTTGGGAGGTACCAGGAGCAAACTGGAACCTACGATGTTCTACTGGAGAGAAAAAGGGAAACTCGTTGGTATAATGTGTACACATGTCGACGATTTTTGCTATGGAGGATCAGAAGAGTTTTGTCAGTCAGTAATAAATAGATTAAAAAATAGATTGAAAGTGGGAGGTGAAGAAGAAGGAGAATTCCGTTATATCGGAGTGGATGTGAAGGTGGATAAAGAAGGAATACTACTATCACAAACAGGGTATGTGAGAAACCTTGAGATACCTGACAAGAGGGACTACAAAGGCAACACTCAACTACAAGAAAACGAATTGACTAAGTATAGATCCCTTATAGGAAAATTGAACTGGGCGAGTCAACACACTCGTCCAGATTTGGCTTACCCAAAAAAATGGAACTACCGAAGATATGAGGAAACTCATAGGCATTATTGAGAAGAGCAAAAATGAGAGTTGGGAGATACGGATTCAGAATCTCAAAGGAAAATTAAAAATTGTTGTCTATACGGACGCGTCTATGAGAAAGGTGATAGATGAAGACCCGGGGAGTCCCCAAATCGGGTATATTGTGAGCCTGGTAGATGAGTCAGGAAAGAGTAGTCCTATTTTTTGGAAATCAAAAATGGAGAAAAGAAAAGCAAGATCTACGATGGAAGCGGAGACATTAGGTTTAATCGAAGGGATGGAAGCCGGTATCCTCATAAACGCTTGGTGGGAGGAGGTAATAGGGATTGAACCACTAGGCATCTGGATATACTCTGATTCTAAGACCTTGGTGGACGGAATACATTCCACGTCAAAAGTGAGCAATATGAGACTTCAAATAGATATTGCATATATCAAACAAGCTCTAGAAGAGGGCTTGATAAAAGATGTTCGATGGGTGGAAGCAAAGAATCAATTGGCAGACCCACTGACAAAGGAGGGCGTGAAGATGGAGGGGTTGAGGAGACATGTAGAGGGAAGGAGTTGAGGAAGTTGGAGAGGAGCTGGGAGGAGAGGAAAAAGGTATAAGTGTGTTAATATTTATAGAAAGAAGAAGAAGAAGAAGAAAAAAAGAGAAAAAGAAAAAGAAGAAAAAGAAGAAAAAGAAGAAAAGAAGAAAAGAAAAGAAGAAAAAAGAAGAAGAAGAAGAAGAAGAAGAAGAAGAAGAAGAAGAAGAAGAAGAAGAAGAAGAAGAAGAAGAAGAAGAAGAAGAAGAAGAAGAAGAAGAAGAAGAAGAAGAAGAAGAAGAAGAAGAAG
>JABUQX010098376.1:0-2500 GCA_015478945.1 Trachelipus rathkii
GTTAAAGGTAGTTAGATCGCAGCAGGGGTTAAGTAAATGGTATAGGGGAACCGCGAGTCAAGATGTTAGACGGAACCTGTGGTGTAGGGGAATAAAATTTCAAATAAATAAAAAGTTAAAACGAAAAAAAAATATGATAGTGATGGGACTGGTTTAGTTAATCAGCTACAATCAGTTTTAGGACAGAGATTTTACAATGTGAAATTGGCAGCTATGGAAAGGTGGTATCTAAGTAATGGGTACTTTGTATCGACCTCTTGGCCTTGACAAGGACTTATCCGATACCAACTCGGCGATTGTCCGGGCCATTGGAATGAAAGTTGATCTGGAGATCGTCTTTGCCTGTAGAGGGGATGTTTGTTCATAAGACGGTTTTGCAAGCTCCCTGGAGGTGTGGAGCGGGGAGAGGCATGTTCCCAGGGTGAGCAGAGACTAGGCCAACAAGCGCCTAAGCCAAAGGTCCCGAACATGTTCGAATCGGATGAAGTATCCCCCGAGTGTTCGGGGCTCCTATCGGGCAGAGAATGGACAGGGGAGTCTCAGGGAATCGGTAACCTTGTTGTATGTACGGGGCTGGGGAACGTACCTTGTGGGGCAGTGGGTGGGGCTGGGTGGTGCAGTTGGGTCAATGCGGAGGTAGGATCAAAATGGGGCGGCCAATTGGGGCAGGGGACGAAAAGAAAAAATAGGTATCACTTACTGGGATAATACTGCTTTCGGAGGAATGGGTTCTTCTTTCCCGGGGCATACCTTGTCAGGCGGATATGAGCTGTTTTCCGCTCTGCTCGCGATTTATGCACTGCCTCCGGCTGGCGGGGGATCAACCCAAAACAAAATGTCTGCCACACATTCAACAGGAGTCACCGTCCAAAAAGGAATCATTGGGGAAGATATCTGCAGAGGCCCCAGAAAAAAAGTGCTCACGGAGAGTAGCACGTCTCCAATTCGCCGGACGTTCATCTGGTCCATGTAGTGTGAACTTCGGGAATCGGGTCCTGTGAGTGGGTGCCGAATGCTCCATGAATACGCTTGGTGGAAAAATGAATGGGTGCGAATTCCCGGAGTGCGCTGGCTCCTAAGATCAGTTAGAGGGGCTGATGGGGCAAGGATCCTTGGTAATACGTATTTCCCATAGTCGGTTCATTCTGGTTCGTCCTTCACACTGGGTCACGGCATACAGGAAAATGGGCACACTGTTGGTACCTCACGGGGTAGCCTGGGTGTGTTAGGCTGGTCACCCGGGGGATGTGTGTCTGAAACGATCACGGAAGCGCTGCCAAGACCCGGGAGGCATGGCTGGTCATCTGCGTCTCTCGACGTCGCACTCGGGCGTAAAACCACTGGAGCCGATCAGAGGTCGGGTCTAAGCGGTTTGGCTGGCTAGTCGCCTGCCTGGAAACCGTACAAGGGATTGCGACTGACGTCGATTGGTTTACAGGCGAGTTTGCTGGGGAGGCTAACCTGGTACTGCGTGGCGAATTGGGTCTGCTCTCCGCCGGGAACAGTGGTGGAATAACTGCCTATGCAGCGAAGGCGGTGATAAAGGCGCTGTTCTCTTCTCGTGACGGATGGTCCTTCCATTGTGGCCAGTTCTTTGTTTTGGTCAAAGCTTACGACTTATAGCAAGTAGGGTTGGTTTCGGCTAGTGATTGGTTGTTGAGTACGTTGCAATGCTTTGGTTCTCGCTCTATGAACGCTACTTGTTTTCGGATCTTCGGTAAATTTGGTTAGTTTCTTTATTTATGCATTTAAGTTTCGCATACACGGGGCGGAGTTTAATAATCATATATAAGTATATATATATATATATGAAATATACATATATATATATATAGTATACTATATATTTATATATCATTGATGGTGTATATATAGTAGTAATATATGTATACGATATATATATATATACGTATATATATTAGTATATAACTATATATATATATGAATACCATTAAGCTATATATATATATATATATAGTAGTATATGATATATAGTATAATATATAATATATATATATATTATATATAATATATAATATATATATATATTATATATATATTATATAATATATAATATATATATATAGTATATATTAAGCAGTCTATAGGAGGGTACAACTTTGAGAAAATTATTCTGTTCATGATTAAGGGGGGTACGGCCGAACGAGTCACAAAGCAGGGTTCTGGAGACGCGTTGCCATACCTAGGCCATCCACGGGTTCCCCCAAAAAGACACGCCTTCAAGTCTAGGCTCTATAAAGCCCCTCCGTCTTCTCTCTCCTTTCGCCATTATGATACCGAAAACGGTCGAATTGGACTCCACATCTATTCATAATTGTTAAAATGTCTTGAAAGGAAATTCAGAGTAGAAAGAAATCTCTAGAGAAGTTTCCAGTGAAAGGATTGTTCACTGAGGAAACTTAAAGTGGAAAAATGTTTTAAAATGGGGAGGGGAATGTTAAGCCGCCCAAATTAAAAATGGGGCGACAGGGGTCCTAAA
>JABUQX010098376.1:7500-72500 GCA_015478945.1 Trachelipus rathkii
TTTGTTTTTTCTATAAGTGTCGTACTTTTTGAGAAGATATCTTTAATTTTATGGAAAAAAAGTTTTTTTTTGGTTGTGTTTTTTTTTACCAATTTTTTTTTAATATACGCTTCATACGCTGATTCCAAATATGTAATTCCTTTGTTCTGTAAGTGGTCGTACCTTTTTCGAGAGATATTTATTTTTAAAACCAATTTAACCGATAAATGTGATTTCTTTTTAAAAAATTATTTAAACATACTTCGGAATGTTTTTGAAATACGTTCCCTTACACCTGGAAATTTTCCGATTGGTTGCATCATATAGTAGCAGATAGGATTATACACCACAAAAACAAAAAAAAAATTTTTCAAACTGGAAATCATTCAAAACCAAGAAAAGGGGCCTAGTAATGGATATTATATATATATATATAGTATATAATATATAGTATATAAATATATTACTATAATATTATATATATATATATATATATATATATATTATATATATATATATATATAATATATAAGGTAGTGCAAATATATCTATATAAATATATAATATATATATATATATTAAATTTGGTACGAATTTAGAAGAATTTTAGAAAATCCATTTATGAATAGTTTGAGAAAATTATTTTCAACAAATAGATATGTATAAGTTCTACTGGGCTACTTAAAAACGTAAACCTTAACGTACGGGGCTAAACTATACTTCCTAAATGCTGGAAGCCTAATCTAAACGCTAATCTACTTAAACTACCAAAACCTAAACCTAACCTAAACCTTCTGAACCTAAGTAAAAATCTCTCTCTCTGCCTTATATATATATAATAATATATATATAGTGATATAGTATATATAGTAATATATATATATATATATATATAATATATATTATATATATATTATATATATATATATATAATATATATATATATAATATATATTTATATATATATATATATGTATTCTTTAACCTACCTGCAACTTAAGTATTAGTTAAAAACTTATCGGGAAAAATTAAATTAAAAAAATCTAAAAAAACAAAAACAAAAAAAATTGCCAAATCCGGGGGAAATCTCTTAAAGCTTTTTTAAGGCCTTCACGAACTCAACAATTAAAATTCGTGGGGGTGAAATCCAAAATTTCCTTGGAAAAATGGGTTAAGGGACATTTAGGGGGATTTGTGGTCTGCTAACACAAATTTGGTCACTGCACGGCTCCAATGCACTTTGTACTATATATAGTAATATATATATATATATATATATATATATATATAATATATATATATATATTATAATATATATTTATATATATATAGATATATATATATATATATATATATATATAATATATAGCCTATTATATATATATATATATGATATGAGGTATATATATCTATATAATATATATCTCTCTATATATATATATATATATAGTATATATATATATATATATATATATATATAATTATTATATAATATATTTATATTTATTATATATATTACTAATATTATATATAGTATTATATATATATATATATATATATATATATATATATATATATATATACTATCATAATATATATATTATATATATATATATATATTATATATCTATTAATAATATATATTATAGGGCCGTAATTAATATATATATATAATATATATATATTATATATAATATTAATATATATATATATAAATATATATCTTATTACGAGTATCTGTATAGTTATATGATATATATATACTATAAGTTATATATATATATATATATATATGTATATATACATATATAGTACCATTTTATCATATTATTTATATATATATTTATATATATTATTAATATATATATTGGTAGGTAGTGATATATATATATTGCAAGGTTTACTTTTTATAATGTAAGTCTAATATATATAATATATATAGTATATATATATATATAAATATGATATATATATATCCATTCAATCATTTATTATTATTGTTGTTAAAATAAATTTAAATTATTACTTTATTTTTTATTTATTATTAATTACTACTTCTCTTTCTTCTTCTTTTCTTCCTTCTTCCTTTCTTCTTCTTCCTTCTTCCCTTCCTCATTTCTTTATCCCTTCTTGCTCTCGCTTCCTTCTTCTTCTTCTCTTTCTTCACTTTCCCTTCTTCCTCTTACCACCTCCTTCTTGCTTCCTCTACCTCCTCCTTATTATTATTATCGTTATATAATTATTATGTATTATTATTATTATTATTATTATTATTATTATTAATATCATTATCTTATCATTAATTATTATTATTTATTATTATTTATCATTGATCGATTAATCATTATCATTAGATCAGTTATCAATTATCTTATGCATTATCATTATTAATGATTATTTATATATATATAAAATTATGATTATGATACTGATTATGATTATGATTATGATTGATTGAAATTTAATGTATTATTATTATTATTATTATTTATTATTATTATAATTTAAATATTATTATCATTTATTCGTTACAATATATTTTAAATGCTTTTTTAGCTAAAAACAATATTATTATTATTATTATTATTATTAGGAGTAGGAGGATGAGGATCTAGGATTATTTCATATAATATAAGCTGTTTTAAATTAGTATTTCTCTATCCTAAAATATAAAATATGATATGAAACTGTATAAATTAATTCCATGGGCTTCAACGGGACGAAAACCGTCCCCTCAAGAAGCCTCAATTTTCCGTCTATGTGTTTATTTTTATATTTATTTGCTAATTGGTTTCCTCCGTAAAGCTCAGACATCCTCAGAGGGAATAAAGTATTATTTGATTTGGATTTTAATCATCATCATCATGCATCATCCATCATCATCATCATGCATGCATCATGCAATCATCATCATTTCAATGCATCATCCTCATCTCAATCCATCCCATCATCAAAATCCAAGGATTGGGAGGTGAAGGAGGCTTCATACCATTACGGCAGTGGAGAGAACCACGAAAAGTTAGTTGCTGCAGCAAGCATGAAAGATAAATTAGAGCAAAAGGGGAAGGCGCTCCACCCCGCCCTCCATACTACCATGATCGCACCTAGCGGCTGGGGCTTACAGCAAGGACCTGGATACCTCGGACATTCACTTTGGTATGTTCGGGTCATTTTGGGGGGGTTATTACCATGGGCGGAAGCCCCACCAAGCATACCCGTCACAAGAACCTCCGCCATTCACTCCTATTATGCACTTTCTTCTGCCGGCCTCTGGCCAAACTCCAAATTCCTCTCCTCCAAGGTATGTTCTTATTACCGGAACTCAATTACTTTTTCCTTCGTCCCTCCCGCCGTCCGATTCCAAGCGCGCAACTCACCGTACTGTAACCAAACCGGAGAAGCTGAATCCAAAATCCATCCTTTCCGGTATGAACGCGCAAAACATCATTCCAATTTACTTCTTTCTTCAACACCACTAGCTACTCCCTCCCCAGCGATTTCTTTCTGCGTTTTTGCGAGCGTTCTTCTCTTATCCGAACAACGGTTCCAAAATATATATATAGTATATATATATATATATATAATATATAATAATATATAATATTGATATATATAATAGTAGTATATATGATATATATATATATTATAGTATATCTATATAATTATTTAATATATATATATATATATATATATAATATATATATAATATATATGATAGGATGGTTGCTTAAACTGGGTGGTATAATATTATTATATTATGTATTATATTATATTATATGATTATTACTTATTATTCAATTATTATTATTGATATTATTATTATTATTAATTCATTATTATTTATTATTAATTATTATTATTATTATTAGGTTGATTATCTATTATTATTTATTATATTATTGATTATTATTATTATTGCAAATTATTAAATGTTTATTTGATAAATCTATATAATATCGATATTATCATTAACAGGCGATGCCAAACTACTCGTTTTTCAGAGATGCACCGCATAATCGGTGGAATGGGGCAGCGATTGCTCCAATTGCAATTTAAAATAATACTGGATAACATAATAATAATTGGCGAGTTTCCGCTTGTTGTGCTATGTCTGGATATTTATTAATTGATTATTAATATACTTCTAGTTCACTTTTATTATTATTATTAATTAGTGATTTTAATTATTTTATTTATTTATTATTAATATCACTTAAATATAATTTTCCTATTGTAAATTTAATTTTATTATTAACTTATTTAGATTTTTAATAATATCCAATTATTCAGTTTTATTCATTTATTTGTGAATTATTACTTATTACTTTTGCAGCAAAATAAGTGGAAAATAATAAATAAACTAATAATAATAATAATAATTAATTGAATTTATTAAGTTCTCAATAAGTAATATATAATAATCAAATGAATAAGATAATATAATAATAATAAATATAATAATAATAAGTTTAATATAATAATAATAGATAAATATAAAATAATAATAATATAAAAATAATAAATAATGAATATGAATAATTAGTTCATTTATTGATTAGATTTATTCTATTATGTATTAATGTATTTATTAATTGTTAATTATTAGTTAGGTATTTGTTATTATTATGTATATTATTGATTATTATTAGATTATTATTATTATTATTATTAATTATTATTATTACTTATTTATTATTTTAGTTATTATTATTCACTCTCTGCAGCAAAATAAATGGAATAAGTACTAATAATAATAGATAATAATAATAATATCAATAATAATAATATAATAAATAATAATAATAATAATACATAAGTAGTAATAATAATTGAGAATAATAATGAATAATTAATAATAATTTAAATAAATAATGAATTAATAATAAATCCCGGAATCGAAAATACGCTTGTTTTAAAACGTAGATTAATTTATAATTATATACCTTAAATCATTCGGATATTAAACCTAGACCTAACAATTGGGACGCTATGTGGATGGAAACACTTGGCCACCTAACACAAAGCTTTTCGGTAATTTTAATCTTTATAGAATTTTTTGTTACTTTTTGTTCATTGGCTGCGCCTTTTAGTTTGGGATTAAGGGGTTGAGGTCCGGTGTGTCTGCTGGTCAGATGTTGTGTTGGCTGAGGCCAATGAACCAGCGGCTAGGGAGCCGGAGAAAGGCCAATACTCGGGAAGAATATTGAGTTGTGTGAATCATAGTAAATAAATAGTTAAAATGGTGTTCGGGTAGCCGGGGGATCGGGAAAACCGAGACTATTTCTTACAAAATTTGATTTTATATATATATAGTATATATATGATTATATATATGTATATTATACTAGTCTATAGTTAGTATGATAGTAGTATATATATATATAGTATAATATATAGTATATCTAGAAATATTATATATAGTTAATTAGTATATATATATATATATATATATATATATATAATTATATAGTATATAATATATAAAAAATCGTTTTAAAACTTTGGGGCCGCAAAATAAGGGCAAATTGGGCCTATTTTGTATTATATTATTTGGGTAAAATTACGTTTATAAGGACCCATTAAACGAAATATTGCCGGTGGAACATCCTAATAAGAAATTTGCAGTAACCATTAATTTGAAATCAAATTTTAAATAATGTTAAAAAACAAACAATGAACAATGAGACTATCATACCTATCAATACCGCTTGGTCCAGCGTGCTATCGCTGCAGGGTACAAAACCTGGAATTCTTCTGTTTTGTGTTCCCTCTGTGAATCTAAAGGGAACTTCTATGTACCATCGTCTCATGTCCCAAGATTATTCTAAAAGGGCGTTACATTGCCTTGTCCCCGAGTTTATCATCTATTCAGATCGGTGAAGGGGAAGTGGGTGAAGGAGTGTTATGGGGAAGAAGGGGGGGGGACGTGGGTGTTGGGTTATCTGGGATACCGCAGTGATGAAAGGAAGTGGGGAAGAGGCGGGGGGGAGAAGGTGTTGGTAGCATGGGGCCCGGAATAATCTGTATATTGACTTGGGTTATTCACGGGTAAGCAAAAAGGAAGTTACAATGAAGGGCGTTGTCGGTAGAGGGCTGATCGATCTCACACTGAAGCGTAGCTACAATATGGTCTCCGCTCGTACTGGAGGACATCTTTCCTTGTATGAAAAGAAAATCTGAAACCTAAATCTATTTTTCCTCAAAGTCTAGAAGAGAAATATTATCTCTCGCGTTTATGGTTCTACTATCTATCCTATCTATCTATCTATGCTATTGATCGTTATCTATCTATCTATCTATTCTATCTTACGTTCAATTTGAGTGTAATATACCGAGATATGCCTTCCTTTCTATCTATCGTGTCACTCTATATATAGCATCTACTCTATCTAATCCTTATTATCTATCTATCTAATCTATCTTATCCTGATCCTATCATATCACTATGGCTATTCATGATCTTATCTATCTATCTATGGCTATCCTAATCTAGCTTGATCTATGCTATCTATGAACACATCTTCTTCTTATCTGATCTTATCTATATCTATCTACATAGGGCTAGTCGCTCTTAGGGATATCACGATAATCGCATAATCTAGAAACTAATACTTATCGTAAGAATACGAATTAGCTAAGTATCCGAATAGTGTATAGATCTAGATTAGATAGTGATATCATAGAATAGACAGATTAGTGTTCATTCTATTATGGTGGAGTAAGCAATACCCGGTATGACGACGAGTGTCGTATCATCATATCGATATAATGCATAGATTAGGTGAGATGAGATATATCGTTAGAGATAGGTAAGTAAACCAGACATAGAATTGAGAGATCTGTCTATAAGTTGCATAGACCTTAATCCGATAGAGATAGTACTAGATCTCGTGAATAGATAGTAGATGCTGAATTGTGCTTCAATTCCGTATCTACATCTATCGCTATTACTAGATTACGTATTAGCTAGATTTATGATATGAGATAGAACTATTGACTGATTGTATCTGAATTGCTAAAAGATAGTATACGTATAGATTCATTGATCTATGATATCATGAGTATAGATAAGGTATATGCCATAGTGTACTGATCAGAATAGTTATAGATAATGGATCATAGAATATATCTGGATAGCCTTTGATTGAATGTTGACAGTAGATGTACGTATACTATCCTTTAGAAATTAGATAGAAAAGAAGTCTTTAATAGTAGTATTAATTTACCTCTATTAAGTAAAACATTCAGTATGTTCTGAGAATATTAAGGGAAATATAGTAGAACGTAGTAAGAATTGAATGACTTAGTCAGTAATCATAGTCATATTGCTAATTCGTAATGTAGAATTAGTCATCATTTACGATAGTAGCTAAGATAGTTGTATATCACGGTCCATGCTATCATATTTATGCGTTGTATAAGGATTCCTTTTACAATGACCGCAATTCTAAAAAGAAAAAGAAAAAGAAAAAAAACAGCCTGGCGGTAGAAGACTTTTCCGATTTTTTAGGAAACATTTTTACTGTAACTTTATTTGCAATGATAACAGCTTTTTTGAGAGCAGTCTTCACGAATTTATCATAAATTTCATTTGGGTATCAGTTAACACCGCTTTAAAATAAACTGGGACGCGTTGCCAGGGGTCAACGGTCATTTCAATTGTGTTGATCGTGTTTGTGGGTGTGCTGTGGTGGCTGCAGGATGCGAAGCCTACGGCAGCCGGAAGCCGGAGCCGGTAGCCGGAGTTACAAGCAAGGCGGGGGAGAAAAGAAACTTGTTAGAAAGAACAGAATGTTTTTTTTTACCTAATATATCACAAGACATATTGGAGCAAAGAGCTTGATTTGTGGTGTGTGGTGTGTGTGTGGGTGTGTTGTGTGTGTCGGTGTATGTTGGTGTACTGGTGATGCCGTGGTGTCTCGGTGTACAGTGTGGTTATGCTGTGTCCGTGTGCTTAGCGTGGCTGACACAGGTGGAGTTGTAACGGGGGAGGAACTGAGCTTTTCGCTAAGGCAGAGTCCAAAATCAGGAGAACAAACTGTACATCTGTTATTGTTAAAAGGGAATTTGATTATGAAATAAGTTCATTGTCAGTTCAAGTTAATCCAGTCCGCTTCATATTTATCTAAACAAAATGAATTTTTCTCTGAAATATATTGACAGTGTACGATATAATTTAATGATAAAGATATGAAATAAAAATATCCATATGAAGGAGTTATTGATCATATATATATGTTATAGTATTAAATATATAGGTATATATAGGTATATATATATATATAATATATAGTTGATATATTATATATATAGTTATATATATATATATTATATAATATATATATAGTTATATATAGATATACTAATAGATATGTTAGTATATATAATATACTTTATATATATAGATATATCTGTTATAATATATATTAATATTGATATATTATAATTAATATAGTATAGTATATATATACTGTATATTACGGGGGTATACACAAGGGGCTTGATTTAAAACCTATGTATGGATTGGAAACTGGATTGGATTTCAAACTAACCTAGATTGGACACCGGAATTGAAAAACGTGGAAAACTGATCCAGAAATTTATAGCTGACGGTTGATGGGACGTAAAAACATATTCTTCAGGTTTAGTATTTTAACCGGGGAAGAGAATGTTTCATGTGGTCTTCGGCCAGTCCGAAATTTTTGAGGTTGGGATTTCGGATTGAGATTTAGGCATATACTTGAATGGTGAAAAGGCCTAAGCCAACCCTTTCATGTTGATTGGTATTTTCGGTTTAGGATTGGAAATTATTTGGATTGGGATCTGGATTGGATGTGGATTTGGAATTGGTTTGGAATTGATATTAGAAATTTATTTGATTGGGTGGAAGGCTAGCACATGTCTTGAATTGATTAGAGTTGAAGTTTTCTCTTTGGCGAAGATATTTCTTGTGATCTTGGATTTAGATTTGGGATTGGATTGGGAATTTTTAATTGGGATTTGGAATTGGATTTGAGGGAATTGAAAATTTGGGACTTGGGAGTTATGAAAATTTGGTTTGGCTTGGGGGAGTTGTGACAACCAGAGCAACATTCAGCCTCTGGGCAATAGATTGGGGCAAGAATCGTTGCACAAAGTTGACAATCCTATGCTCAACATGTGGTCTTTCGCAGTCAAGTGATATAGATAGGATTGAGGGCTGGATTGTCTCCGTGTCTGGGTATAGGAGGAGCACTCGTCGATCACCGGAGGGGTGCAGAGTTAGGCATGGGTGGGCTGTGGCGGATGGCGGGGAGGAGGACAGATGGCCAGTGGTTACCGGTATCGTTGGCGCGATTGTTTTTTTAGAATATATTAGGGGGTTAGCGGTGGGCGGGTGCGGGGTTGGCGATGGCGGGTCGCGGTGAGCGAGCGGGTGATGCGGGCATTAAAAAACATAGAGAAATGAGGTGGGGTGGGAGAAAAAATGACTTTAGTGCGGTGCGGGGTGGCATTGGGCGGGGTGTGCGCTTTACCTAGTGGCGGTGCGGGGTGCTGGTGCGGTGCGGAGCCAAAAGATTCGGGAGCTCCTGCAACCCTAAAGTACAAACTTCCTATTTATCGGGGGGGTTCACGGTAAGCTAAATTCCAAATTCCGGGTAACGTTTTTCAATGATTGCGGTGGTTAGTTTAAGGGAAGAGAGATGAGGAGGAGAGAGGAGATGAGAGAGAAGGGGAGGAGAAGAGGGAGAGAGAAGAGAGTAGAGAGGAGAAGAGGAGGAGAGAGGGCAACGGGAAGGAGAGAAGGACAGAGAAAGAGGTAGGTATATTAAGTCACATAGTTAGTTAATTATTTGATTACATAGTTGACATTTGTTAGTATAATTAGTAAGACATTCAATTAGTTAGGGATAGAGTTAGTTAGTTATTTTCTTTATAAACTGGTATCCCCATAGTGCTAATTTGTTAGTTAGTAAGTTAGTTAGCAAGAAAGTTAGTAGTTGGGAGTCGCTTAAGTTTAAGTTAGTTGAATTAATAGTTGGCTAATTGTTATACTTTTTAATTTAGTAATTTGCTATTTTTATATATTTTTTTAATATTTTTTCTAAATCTTTCAGCCATTTCTTCCTCTCTCATTTGTTTCATTATATCTTCAGTTTGTTACATTTGTTCAATCTCTTCCGCCTCTTCTCACTCTTCCCGCTCTTGCTCCTCTTCCAACTCTTCCGGCTTTTTGTTACCTATATATTCATTTCTTACGCATATTCCCACACCAGTCTTCCAACACATCTTTCACTCTATTCATCTTCTTACACCATTTTTCAGTCCCTCCATTTAATTCATATATTCCACCTCTTCCATTTCTTTCATATTTTCTACCTCTTCCACCTCTTCACCTTTTTACACCTCTTTCCGCCTCATTCCATGACGTGTTTTGGGGCACCTCTTTATCTCTTCCACCTCTTCCAAATCTTTTTCAAAATCCATTTTTTATTAGCGAATTAAAATACATTACAATTACATAGGAATTCACTATCACCATTACATAGTCAGATATTCATTCATCTTTATTCCAGAATGAATACAACCTCCCATCCCCGTCCCTATATTTGTGAATACAAAACCCATCCCCCCATCCTCTACTGACTTCATTCAATATTTTTAAGCCCATAAATACATTATAGTATAAAAGATTCTACTATTTCATTCATATAAATTTACGATACTAAGTGTGGGGTTTATATAATAATAATATCTATATATATAAATAATATTATATATAATATATATATATATTATAAGTATATATATATATAGATATATTTGATTATTATATATAATATAATGATATATAAGTATATTATATAATGATATATATATATATATATATATATAAATATATATAATATTTTATATCCTCACTCACACTCATATATATATATATTGTTGGAAATTTAATTATTTCACCACTCAATAATAGGGAATTTTTTCTTACAATTTCACCATTAGAATTTTATACTCCTATAAGATTTCTATAAATAATAGGAGAATTTTTTACCTTCTTGTAAGAGCTTCAGAAATAGACAGGTGAATTTTAACGTTGCTCTAAGGTAATTTTACCATTAATAAAGGAAAATTTTACCTTCCGATAAGATAATTTCACCGCTAGAAAATTTTTGTTCTCCTGCAAGATTATTTGATCTTGTTAAATATTTTTACCATCATGCAAAATAGTTTCATTTTTAACAGATTTTTACCATTCTATAAGAGAATTTGATTTTAAAATATATTTTTTTACCCTCCTACGAAAATTCCAAATTTATAGAGATTTTTACCACCAAGCAAAATAATTTAATTTTTAACAGATTTTTATCATTCTAAAAGAGAATTTGATTTTAAAATATATTTTTTTACCCTCCTACAAAAATTTTATATTTAAAGAGATTTTTACCACCAAGCAAAATAATTTAATTTTTAAAAGATTTTTACCATTTATTTTAAAAGATTTTTTTTACCCTCTTACGAGAATTATATATTTTTACTATATTTTTCCATATTTTTATCATATTTTTACCCTTCTGAAGGAAAATTTCAATCACAAATTTTATTCTTCTATTTGAGTTATATAATCAAATAGGAGAAATTTACACCTCAACTTGAGATTTTCACCCTTAAAATTGGAATTTTATCCTTTTTATAAGATAATTTTGTGCTTTATTGAAAAGGGATAATTTTACCTTTCTAAATGAGATTTTCACCCTTAAAATTGGAGTTTTATTATCCTATAAGATAATTTTGCCCTTAATTGAAAAGGGATATTTACCTTCCTAAATGAGATTTTACCTTTAAATAGAGGGAATTCTTTCTACCTTTACGGGATTTTCACCCTCAGATAGGAGAATTTTACATTCTTGTAAGAAAGTTTCACCCTCAAATATAGAAATTTTCCCTAAATTTAGAGAATCTCACTTTCAGATAGGAAAATTTTACACTATAATAAAAGAGTTTCACCCTTATTCAGATGAATTTCAACGCTTAAGGTAATTTCACCAGTACAAAAAGAATTTTACACTCCTATATAAAAGTTTTACCCTGAAATATAGAAAAAATTTCCTACATTTAGAAAATCTCACTCTCAGATAGGATAATTCTACCCTCTAATAAAAAAGTTTCACCCTTAGACAGGCGAATTTCAAAGTAATTTCACCGTCCCAAAAAAAGAATTTTAAACTCTTATAAGAGAATTTCACCATCAAATAAGATAACTGAAGAGTAGAAAATACAAATCTTGAATTTGGAAATTTATCTTCATGTATTATTATTATTATTATTATTATTATTATTATTATTATTATTATCATTATTATTATTATTATTATTATTATTATTATTATTATTATTATTATTATTATTATTATTATTATTATTATTATTATTATTATTATTATTATTATTATATTTTTTAATAAAGTTC
The DNA here is from genome assembly GCA_015478945.1 of Trachelipus rathkii. NCBI lineage: Eukaryota > Metazoa > Arthropoda > Malacostraca > Isopoda > Trachelipodidae > Trachelipus > Trachelipus rathkii. The sequence goes on from JABUQX010098376.1 coordinate 19,934, forward strand.
GAACATCACGGGCTGTGCCCTATTCCAGGATGGGGTGAGGGAACTGTCATAGGTAATTGCTACCTAGGATCCGGACAAGGAATCGGACACTGACCCTTCACCTGACGGGAATTGACCTATTCTATAGGAGAGGAACTGCTCTAGGTACTTACTAGCTAGGAACCGGACAGGGGATCGAACCCGGTCCCTTTACCATACCGGCATTGCCCTGTTATAGGAGGGGAACTACTCTAGGGGATTCCTACCTAGGATCCGGACAAGGGATCGAACCCTAACCCTTCACCTCACGGGAATTGACCTATTCTATATGAGAGGAACTACTCTAGGTGACTCCTACCTAGGATCCGGACGAGGGGATCGAACCTCAACCCCTATGCCATGCGACTCTGTCGCTCTACCGATTGTGCCATGGTACTTTTTTTAGGTGTTTTTTTTTCTTTTTTTTTTTTTCTTTATTTTTTTCTTTTTTGCTATTTTGTTATCTGCTTTATTTTTATTTTTTTAGTTATTTTTTAGTTATTTAGTTATTTTTTAATTTTCTGGAAAATTATTTTTTTGTTAGAATCTGTTTTAGTTCCTTTTTTTATTTTTTCAATTATTTTTTGTTATTTTTTTTAGTTATTTCTTTTGTTATTATTATTTTTGTTATTTTTTTTTTAATTATTCTTTGGTCTATTTTTTGTTATCTGTAGTTTAGTCTTTTTATTAGATACAGCCAGTAAAGTTTTTGGTTAATTTTTTTCTTATTTTTCTGTTATTCTGCTGTTTTTTTTTCTCTTTTAATTTATTTTTTTATTTTTTTGTTTTTTTTTCTTAGTTTTTTTTTGTTTTTTTTGGCTCCTATTCTTTTTTTTATTATCTTTTTGTCATTTTTTATTATTTCTTTTAGTCTTTTTTTTAGTTCTTTTTTTTGTTCTTTTTTTTTTATGTAAAATACTTTCAAAAAAGAAAATCTAAAAATAAAAAATTACCGTCTTTTTATTTATCGATTTTGCTCCACTTAATCGAAGGGAGGGAACTTTCTCCCAAAAAGTAAAGGGATTTTTCTTATTCTATTGATCGAACAACACCCCCTCCTGATCCTAGTGGACACGGCATGGGCAGAATGCTATCTCTGCCCCCGACTTCATGGAGTTGCGGATGGGAATCTATGTATCAACGAATCAAATAGGGGTGCTAGTTCATGGTGTTCAATTATTGTGGGAATTTAGGAAACTCTCCCATTTATTTAGGCAAAAATTGATATAAAATTTTTTATTAAAATTAATTATTTTTTAATTGGGTCAGTAAATATACCCGTTTTTGAGAATTTTTAGTTATTATACTTTTTTTTTATTTTTTACCCATGCATGATGCAGATTGTTGAGGTTAGATCTGATTCAGCAGTTGTCTACTGCGAGGGAGTGGAGACACGAGAGAGAGGGAAGAGAGAGGAGAGAGAGGAGAGGGAGAGAGAGAGAAGAGAGAGAGAGAGAGAGGAGCGAGAAGAGGAGAGAGGGAGAGAGGAGAGGAGGGAGAGGAGAGAAGAGGGAAGGAATGGGATAAAAAGAAAGGAAAGTAAAAGATGAGGAGAGTGAGAGGAGGCGAGGTGAGAGTGAGAGTGAGAGTGAGAGTGAGTAAGGATACGAGGCTGAAATAATATTTAAAAGAAAAATTGATTTGGGAGAGAATTTTTTTCCCTGGATTTTGTTTTTTTCCAAATAAGTATTTGATAAAATGTTATCTAATGAAATTTTTAAAAGAAAAAAAAATGTTGGAAACTTAAGTGACTTTGTCGTTGTCGTTGTTGTTGTGGTTGTGGTTGTTGTTGTGGTTGTGGTTGTGGTTGTGGGTTGTGGTTGTGAATTGTGTTGCGGTTGGTTGTTGTGTGTTTTTCGTTGTTGTTGTTCGTTGTTTGTTTGTTGTTGGGTTTGGGTTTGTTGTGTGCCCTGGTGGGTTGTTGTGGGTTTGTTGGTGGTTGGTTTGTTGTTGTCTTGGGTTGTTTTGTGTTTTGGGTTTGTTGGTTTGTTGGTTGTTGTTTGTTGTTGGTTGTTGGGGGATGGTTGGTGGTTATGGTGGGAATGTTGGTCCGGTCGTTGTCTGTTAATTGTGTATAGTTGTTGTTGTTGTTGAGTTGTTGTTCGTTGTTGTTGTTGTTGTTGTTGTTGTTGTTGTAAACCTCAACTCTCAAAATTGAAATAAATTATGACGGTAATAATAAATATATTAACAATAAAAATCTGTTTCTTTCTCAAAAGGACTTTAACTTTTCTGCATACCCTGTTAGAAGTAATCTCAAGGAAGGGGGGGTACTGGGGTACAAAGCTAAGCGTAAGGAAAGAATAACCCTGACTAGTCTCGAACCTGGGTCTTTCGCTTTGTTGGGCGAGCACTCTACCTCTGAGCTAAAGAAAACTTTGGTAACTTTTAGTTAGAACTTTACAACCTTCATGTACAAATTTCAATGACTCTTTCCCATCAATATGTAGAAAAAATTCACCCTTAATTTTCTGCTGCCTTATGAGCCACCCTGGTTTGTTAACCAACGGAAAAATGTTTAGTTTCTGTTGCCAATTTGGCAGCCCTAATTTGTCAATTCATAATAAAAAAAAATTTCAACATCAATTGCACTTTCGGCAACCCTGGCCTGTCAAAACATAAAAATAATAAATCTATTTCTACTACACTTTCGGCAACCCCGGCCTGTCAAAACATAAAAATAATAAATCTCTTTCTACTACACTTTCGGCAACCCCGGTATTTCTGTACGTAGAAAAAAATAAATCTACTTGGTACTGTATTTCGGGCAACCCTTGGTCTGTAAAGTCATGAAAGGATAAATCTACTTTCTAATGTACTTTCGTCAACCATGATCTGTCAATATATAAGAAAATAAATATAAAGGATAAATCTACTTTACTTTCGCCAACCATGGTCTGTCAACATATAGGAAAATAAATTTACTTTCTACTGTCCATTCGGTAACCTTGGTCTTTCAACTTGTCAACTCATCGAAAAGTAAATCTGGTTTAGTTTCTACTGCTATTCTTTCGACATCCCTGGTCATAGAAAACCCATAACCCATAAAAAAAACCATAAAACCATAGCCCATAATCCATAGAAAAATAATTGTACATTATACCAGGGTTGGCACTAATTATAAATAAATTTATTTAAATCAATTGATTTTTTACGAATTTTTAAACAAATTCAACTTTTTTTTAATTATTTTTATTTATTTATTTATTTATTTTTGCTTGTTTTAAAGATTGATAATGTCATTTGGATTTAAGTTATTAAACTTTAATAGAAATAAGAAAAGAAAATAAATTTACAAATATATTATAAAATTCCTAATACATTAATCCATATTTTTTTTAAATTTTCACTAAAATATTGACATGCAACACTCTCTTTTAGCTTCATGTTTATCTTTGTTGCCGTTTGCTGTATCCTAATTCCTAGGCTCTATAACTTATGCTGTATCTTAATTTCTAGGCCCTATGACTTATGCTGTATCCTAATTCCTAGGCCCTATAACTTATGCTGTATCCTAATTCCTAGGCCCTATAACTTATACTGTATCCTAATTCCTAGGCCCTATAACATTTGCTGTATCTTAATTCCTAGGCCCTATAACTTATTATGTATCTTAACTCCTAGACCCTATAACTTATGCTATATCCTAATTCCTAGGCCCTATAACTTATGCTATATCCTAATTCCTAGGCCCTATAACTTATGCTATATCCTAATTCTTAGTCTTTATAACTTATGCTGTATCCTAATTCCTAGGCCCTATAACTTATGTGATTTTTTTTTTTTATATGGAGCTAAGGTTAAAACTAATGACAAATGGAGTAGTAATTTATAATTTTTTTATTATTGTTTCTTATTTATTTTTATTTATTTAGTGTAGAACTGTAGATTGTTGATTAATAAAATTACATTTCAAGTTTATAGAATTATTTATTAAAATATCACAGCTTGGAAAATTAATGTAAACATTTAACTAGTCCTATTAGTAGTTCAATAGTTGTGGGTGCCCTTATTTGATTTATATTTATTATTGAAAGTGATTTGAAACTATATAGATGAAATATATTGATGTGACTGAAAAAAACGGAAATTCCTCTCTCTCTCTCTCTCTCTCTCTCTCTCTCTCTCTCTCTCTCTCTCTCTCTCTCTCTCTCTCTCTCTCTCTCCTCTCTCTCTCTCTCTCTCTCTCTTATTATGAATTGACAGATTGAGTATTTTCAAGAGCACTACAAATGAATTAAAATGAAAATTAAAGTCAACCAGAATTAACTTATTGGGAGCAGGGGAAAAGATTCAAGAGTTTTAACTTTTAACTCCATGAGACCTTATTCATATATATATATATTATATATATATATATTTATATATTATAGTTACTGGACAAAAATTCCAATATGAGGTAACATCACTTCACAATTTAAGTAAATACTTAGATGTACGTCCACTAAAACTTATATCACAATTGAATTTGTATTGCGTGCTAAATTCGTTCATTAATCCAAGAGAAACAACTCTCACCAGCGCAATGGCAACTAATTTGTGATTGACTGCAATACAAGTGTATAACGTTACTTTCAATGCAACACTCCCTCCTTGAATAAGGCTCTGCTCAAGAGTGATGGTGTAAAAAAAAATCATTTCGCGCATAGATCTTTGAATGAAACTAGTCAAGGCAATATAGAGGTATCCTTATTTATATAATTACAATTTGCAGCATAACTAGAAGTCATATATAGTCAAGTTGTTGCAGAAGTTACTAGCAACAAAAAAAATAATTCATATGTATTATTTATTTATTTATTTTCTCTTTCGACCCTGGAGTTGTTAATAATCGCTATCTTGATATCTCATCCTTTGCCCATGAACTATACTCGAGATTAGATGGATGGATAAGTGATTTAGAAATCCAATCATGGAATCCATAATAAATATATGTACGTCTATGTATAATATACTTTGTCAATATATATTTGTAATAAAACTAGCCTTAATATAGACAGTCAGTCTTCTACAGATATGCTTTTCCAGTAACTTGCATCCATTTTGTATGTAAGGTCGAAGCTGCTCATCTACTTCAATAAAATATTCTGTAGACACATAGAAAGATTGAAATTCCACCAATCATTTTCCAGTTCTTTTATGATTATCAATGCCTTAAAAAAATAGTTTTTCATATATCTATTAAGACATTTTCCACAAAACTATATCATTTAAAAAACACAACCTTTGTCCCTAATTCTATTGGTATTTCCTTTTTGTCGTAATCCTTCTTGAAAGAATTACATGCTTTCTTTCAGTAACAACAAGCTTCTTTCTATAAGGTTGGGTGTTCCGAGGCGTCTTCAGAAATTATCCCCCCCATTACAGTCGTTTGCTCGTGTCAGAACGCCATTCGTCGTCTTATGGAAAATGCATGATATATTTGGAATGGTTCAACTTAAATGGCTCTTATTGAAAGGGTGGAATCTAGGGATTTTTGCCTATCAATTCTTCCACTATCAATGACTATCTCTGATCCCTTTACGGCAGTCGAATAGTTTCACTCCCTTTACACTATTGCAATTACAAAGAACATTGCTTTTCTGAACTCTCGAAGTCGCAAACATCCTTCTATTAGGGAGGAGCTTATACGACTCATCTTTGCACACAGTTTCACTGATTATTTTTTTTTTTTACATTCTTGCATATATTTTACTGGTAAAATCTGAAACGCATCCAACATTCACTTCCTTTGAAACCCACTTTCAAATGCCGTGCTTCGGTTCATGTCAGCCATTAATTAAATATGGACTTGGCTTTCCCCAACTCAGAAATGGATTCCATGAAGGGCTCTGACTTTTCCTATTGGGCGATATATCTTCTTCTACCTCCCCACGGATACCCAAAGACTGGAGTGGGATGCTGCACCGAAAACAGAATATCGATTTTACAGTTAAGGTGAAGCATTGGTTTTTGTTATAGGAAATTAGTGGACCATTAGTTGAAAAGAACCCCTATATCCTTCTACTGCATTAATCACTGTTCATTTATGCTTCTTTATCTAATTCTACCTTATATATACTATATTTATATATATATATATCTTATTTATATCTTCCTTATTTTTATTATTATACTACTTTCTCACATCTACTAATCAACCCTTAACTATTTAATTTACATAAAAAATGATTCTCAATTACTCATTACCATAACTACTTTAAAATTATTTTACGCATAAAACAATAATGTCTAAATATCATCATGATTTATCATACCATTACATCATACTCAACATTCTTTAATATCATACTAAACTCACCTATTACTATGCTTCACTATCGATCAACGCATCCTATACCTATATACATCTAAACGTAACTTTTATTTATATTAGGAATTATGTGTGTAGATAAGAAATATAACTTACGTTAATCAGAGTAACCGATGTTATTATATTACTTGGGGTAGAATCTAAGCATTTATCAATCTCATATATCTACACATCATACCAATGAACACTACCATAAGGCAATATTATCTATCTCATCTTATTAGAATTATTATATTCCAACCATTATATCAATAGTTATATATATAGCTAACATTAATTATCAGAGAATACCTCTCCACTTCCCCCGTCCAAACATATATATATATATATATTATATATATATTAATATATCCATTCATTAATCACGAGTATTTACATATAAAATTATCACTACTTCACTTCATTAATTTCTCTCATCAGATAGCCCTCATGCTACTAAATATATAACGAACTAACATTAACCTATATTCTATGATAACTATTATAAATTTACCTGAGTTGGTTAATTTATTAGAGATATATCAACAAAATATTCACTCATAACATATACTTTGATCAAATATCATTACTTACAGAATGCATACTTCATTTACTCTCTATTATCCACATTTATCCACTCCCATGATAAACATAATACACTTTTATACTACCTCTCCACACATATATACTTGTATTCCTCACTAACTTCTATCATCTTTGTTTTATCACCTCAGCAGAAGCAATATCAAATTTTTTCTTTCTAGAAGATACACTACTATTCAGCCTTTATATATTATCTTCACTCTTCTATTCTTATCATCGTCCAATTCTTCTACCAACATGTTCATAGTTATATCTCTAGACTATATTTTACAGTTTTTTACTCAATTAGAGAATACAAGATGTTAATCATATTGTACTATAGCAGATTACTTTTAGGTTACCTAAATGTCGTATTAAGAAAATAAATCACTGAAGTACTATTTCACATAGCTAGAATATATGTTGATACTGAGGTACCTCAAACCGTACCAGCTTACAACTATTCAACTTATTTTAAATGATAATGAGTTTATAATCTAGATATAGTTAGATAATATGTTTAACTATGAATATTATATATGAGTTAATTTTTATTTTACTAATACATTCACTAACCTACACGCACATAGTATATATATATATATATATATATATATATATTATATAATTATATATATATATATATTAATATATATATATTAAGATATATTGATATATATGAATGTCTTAATATATTATGGGAAATTGAATTATATAATATAATTTATATATCGTATATATTTTTATATATAATATATTATAATATATATTGTAGAAATATATATTATATATATTAATAAATATATATATAAATTTAAATTAATATTATATATAAAATATTTAATATATATTATATATATATATATATATATATAATATTTCATTATTATATTTATAATAATAATTATATATTATATTGTGTATATTATAAATATATATTAGTATAATATATAATATATAATATTTATATTTAATATATATAAATATATAAATAATAATATATATATTATTATAATTATAAATTTAATTTATAATATTATATTATTATATTTATATTAATTAAATATATATTATAATTATAATATATATATATATATTAAATTTATATTAAATATTTAAATTATAAATTATAATATATATTTATTGTTAAGTAACGATAGTTAGGAATCGTGCTGATTTAGTGAGTTAGTTAAATAATAATGGATATGTTATCAAATGGTGATTGGTTTTAGGATTTAAAATAGTCGAGGATAAGTAACAGGTGAGTTGGTGTTTATGTTAATCCTTGGGTATATTTACAAGTATTGTATATGGTGGGGGTTATGATATATAAGAATTTACGTAGGTAGGGTGAGATTGAGCAGGAATGGTGTTAGATATATATTAGGATGATGTAAGAATGGTAAGATGAAGTTTTTTAAGGCGTTTGCCAATATCAAAATGATTTTAATGGCGGATTAGATATTGGTATTAGCTGCTATTGGCATTCTGAAGAAGAGTATTATTGAGTAGATATTGGAGAGATAGAAATAATTTGCTGGTGTTATAAATAGGAAGAGTGAGCTTGAAGTATAACGTTTGGATATAAAGTAAGTATTAAAGATTATGGTTGTTGAGTTGAGGATTCTATATCTCTCTCTACACTTCAAATGTGAATGATATATGTTGATGTATGGTTGAGTCTCAGCACTAAGAAACAGTGTCTTGAAGTGAGTAAATTATTTAGGGTATAATAAAATTGATATGTTTTGATTGTATATAGTGTAAGTGATCGAATGCTAAGATTGTTAATATAAAGGAAGTATGTATTGAATTAGGACAGGAAAGGGGTTATTAGGCAATTAAATCTGATTGAGAGGAAATATGTCAATAAGGATACGGTAATTGTAATATGACTGAGGTCGCTTATATAGTGTCATCCATACTGGTATGTTCTAAAAATATTTGTGATTATTTTGTAATGGATTAGTTGAGAAACTATGATATTAGCAGGGTGGTCATGATTATAAAGTTAAAAATTGTGTATACTAGTATGGACATAATCTTTATAGGGGGGATTATTAATCGTTATAAAAATTTATTATATATAGTATATAAATAGTATATGTATAAGAAGAGGAATATTTAACTATGATTTAATTTAAGTATTTTGAGGTGTGGTGTTGGTGAAGAGAAGAAAGGTTGAGGAGAATAAAGTAATGTAGATAGTCTAAATATGTTAAAAATATTAGATTGAGAGGTTGATGATTTCATGGACTGTGATGTAGGGGTGTATAGATGGTGATTAATGTTACTAATTTTAAATCGGTTATTTTTTATAGCGGTGTAATTTTATACTTCTCTGACGTTTCAATGTGATTTGGACGTAAACTAGTGAACCTAGGTCGTTTATTGAAGAACCGGGAGTAAGCAATAACGCTGAGTCTCTAGAGGGGCTAGTAGGACTATATACGCATATTTTCTGAGAATGAGGTTAGCTATATTGTTCTTTCTCTCTTTTGGCCTACTAGGCGAGAGTAAGGGTGATGATAAGAGAGATGGGGAGGTTTCTTGTTATGTGACGTGGTACTGGTTGGTTGGTGCCCACTCTTGCGTGCGCAGAGGTGAGATATTGCAACCCTACATTTCACGATTCTTCATTTCGGAGGGTACTCGATCGCTGTGTTCCTCTTCAATGTCTTTCCTATATCTGAGTTGATTGGATTTTTCTTCTGTTCTTTTCTCTGAATCGAGTCTACTTCCACATATTCTAATTCGTCAGTCTGATCTCTCTCTCTCTTCGATGGGGCTCCGGTAAGATCTGCCTGGTGCATTTTTCTTTTTCGACGTTTTTGTCATGTTTCCGTACTGCTTTTCTTCGATGCTCTTGTGTACACTGCCTCAACCTTATAGCCCTACTATCTCTGGGCAAAAGAGGAAGATGAAGTAAATGGAGACATAGAAAGATACATTTATATTTTCTTTACTATATTATTTATTTCTATTATTATTAATTATTATTAGATTATATACCTATTTATTATATATATATTTAATTTCTTTATTTATTTATTTATTTACTATATATCGTCACGCTCTTATCTTTAACTTTAATTTGTTACTTCACTTTTATATTTTTTTTAGGTATTTTAAGTAAGATGTATTATCCATTAACTGCTTGTTGTCTTTTATGATGTTATACCAACAAATTTTTCTTTGAGACGGAGAGTGATTTACTTGTGAATGAGAAGACATCTAGAGAAAATAGAATTGAAAAAGACAGTATATCCAGTGGTTTGAGGAGTGGCTAGGGAACTGCATTGCATTGCATGGAGCGGTGAAACAGTAGTTGATATCTAGGTGCCATAAAAAATAATGTTTCAATGATTGGAGATAAGCGGGCGAACAAGAGGAAAGTTACAGTTAACCGGCGGTGTGGACCAGCTTTGTTATTAGTCTCACTCAACTATTCCGTATAAGAGTGAACGCCGCCGTCCCATCTTAAATTGGCTTAACTTGTGCGGTTATTCGGGCATCGTCATACGCACAAACACTCCTTAGATATTAATTTAATTATTTTGTGTATATAAATGTCTTCTGAGACAAATTTCACCAAATTAGATATTATAATCAAATAATAAGCTAATGAGATGCTGCAAACAATCATTTACTTAAATATCATTAAAATCAATCACACTCGCAAATAGAGACTACCTTTATAATTAAATAATATAATAATATAATTTAATTTAGTAATGCCATCCATCGTGTCTAATATAATGGTAATTGAAGATAAGATTGATTGGTAATTATGTTATTAAATTAAAATAATAACATTTGTGATTAGAGTAAAGTTAATAATAATTAAATTAATATAAATATTTGTTCTTCACAGAAAAGAATTATGACAATAAATATTAATATATATAATATATATATAAATTATATAGAAATAATAAATAAGCATGTAAATAAATCAAAAAATAATTAAATTACAATAAGTAAAATAATAATAAAATAATTAATAAATAATAAATAATAAATATTAAATTAAATTAATTAATAATTAATAAATTATAATTATACTATTAGCTTTATCTGTGGACGTCATTAAATAATTTGAATCCTTTTGGAATATAAAAAATCTCAAATATGAATAGAAAAAAAATTTAAAATTTAATTAAATAGTTTCATATAAAGACACATTGTTAGTCTCAGTTATCTTGTCACCTTCTCATTATTATAAAACAATATCCCTATTCATTTTATTCTTTATTTAATATCATCTTATAATCATATTACACTATCATACTCTCACTCATAGTATGTATTTATATGTACTTATTATTATTATGGATTGGTATTGTTATTATTAGGATCCTTCAAGAATGATCCATCCAGTAATGTATATTACTTTAGTTCAAATGTGTTGGTATAAGTTACGCTCAGCCCTTTTAACCTTTCCATAATCTATTATCTATTTGATTACCATCATTTTATTACATTTATAGGATATGAAAAGAGAATCTTACTATTCACTTATTAGGATCACTCACTCTCAGTTATTATTTATTAATTCAATTTAGCTATTCATTAATTCATTTATTCATTATTAGTGATCCTAGTTGGATTATGTTAGTACTCCTCTCATTCAATTATAATGTTAGGTATTTCGTTCACTCATATATATGGTCAATAGGGTTTTTTTCCGGTGGGCCAGGTGGTGCTCCCACCCATTATGATTGAACCTCTCATTAATATCATTACTCTATATATTCCACATTAAATAGGGCCCTCTTTCTCAACTAACTCTCTAAAATTTACTATGTCACCTTTGCCCCTTCCACACACTTCATTGCAAACTCTCTACATTTTCAATTTCCATTCGCAAGACAAAAATATACATTATACCTTTAATATGGAGTCAAGTACTCTCGAACAATACGTCAACTTAAGCACTCTAATTGCCAATTTTTTCCTTCACGCATCCTGTGGAATAGAAGAGTTTTATTATCAATGCTCCTTAACACTCATTTTATATTCGTAATCATATATAAATTATATACGAACAAACTTTCCACAACCCCTGAAGTACTTGCATGTCAAGCCAAGTTTTAAATCACGAGAACTCTAATGTAAATTGAATCTACAATATTCATTCATGAGATAACCATGGAAATGACACTCAATACTTTTTCACTCATTTAACAACCTATAACTCTATTTATCAGTATATCTCCTCTTAGTAATAGATATCTTATCTCTTCTACCTTATATATTATAATTTTTCTTTTTCATCTACCTATTTGGCTAGTAACACCTCACCCCTAAAATAATAGTACCTAATATTGACATCACTGGGATATACTTATTAGATTCTAAAACTTCTTCATTCTATAGGACATTAGTCTTCAAAATATACATAACAATATTAACCAGGTAACAAACAATACCCTGTCATTGTAAAAGACTCTAGCGTCACGCACAAAACACTATTTATGTTCGGGAACGTTTAACTATTCCTATTCTATATGACGTCTAATAGTCATTTGCATAATCAGAAGTATAACACGTTGGCAATTGTTACTATCTTTAACTACTAACTAAACACTACTCACTGGAGCGCATCATCCAGGTAAAGCAACTCTATCCCATCTATGCTCCTAACACCGTCTAGAAGACATAAAATCGTTCAGACCACTTTAGCTCCAATGTTCTTCAAAAATATAGCTATAGCCTATTTTTATAGCTTCTTCTCTAGTGTGGTGGAGGTGCACTTGACTTGGATACTCTCACCAAATACCTCCCAAAGATATTTCTTTTACATTTTTAATTCCATTTTCACATTTGCGCAAGGAACACATCATTTCACACGTTAAGTTGTTATCTATTATATCAATTTTTTATGTAATATTTTTGTTATTTATTATTATTTTATTATTATTTTGTTTTATATTTTTTATCGTTATTTTATATTATTTTTATATTTTATTTTTATTATTTTATATTTTAATATTATATTATTTTTTTTTTATTATATTTTTATTTTATTTTTTATATATTATAATTTTATTATTATATTTTTTGTTTTTTTTTTTTTTTTTTTTTGTTATATATAAAAGTAATGTACTATTTTATTTATTTTATTTTTATTTATTTTTTTTTTTATTTTTATTATGTGTTTTGTTGGTTGTGTTATGTTATGTTGGTGTGTTTTTGTGTGTAGTTGTTGTTGGAGTTTGTTTTTGTTATGTTTTGTATGTGGCGGTAGATTTGTTGTTGTTTGTGTTCGTTTTGGTATTCACTATTTTGTCCGTGTTGTGGTTTGTGTTTGCGTTTGTTTTAGGTTTTCGTTTGTTTTGTTTGTTTGATGTAAATTTTTTTTTATTTTGTTCCATATATATTTATAGTTCTGCTTGTGTGTATTTTTTTCAGTTTTTCTTTTCTATTCTGTTCTTTTTTTATTAGGTTTTTCATACACTATTTTTTGGTTTTATCTATCGTTATTATTTTTATTTCCTGGTTTATTTTTGTTTTATTACCTTGGATTATTAAGTTATTTTGAAATTTTGTTTTATCCCTTGGTTTAGGTTTGAAATTATTTTTTCTTTGTTATTTTTTTTTGTTGTATTTCATGATTATATATAATTATGTTTCCAATCATACGGCTCAAGATCAAATTTATGATTTATTTTAACATAATTATCCTCTGATATTATTTTTATATTTCTTTTCCTTCGTGATCCACCTAACAGGTCCAGTAATCATCATTACCGGACTTGTCACTCCAACACAACCATCTAGTACTACTTGACCCGTGACCACTCATCCGACAGAACCATATGCTATAGCATGGCTATATATCATCTTAAAAGTGTTTTAAGCTGAGTTGTCACCTTACTCAACCAACGCTACCTCTTCAAATTTTAAATCAAATTCATAGAAGTCTATGAAAGTCTTTTCTGAAATTTCTAGCGCTCACTTATAACGGTCATCCCGAAATATTCTTGCCTCTTCCATAAACTCGACCAAAATCATCACCCACACCTTATAATATATGTCTAAGAATTAAACTCGCTATTTTTGGCGTTATAACCCTTAAGATCAAAATTGGTAGGAAGTGCTCTCTACTAAACCCGTAATCCGCTAGATTCTTTAGGTGATAATAGCTTCTTGATATGCTCCTCTGAAGTTTAAAGCCCTCTCATGTTTCATCTTATTATTATTTTAATTATATAATGAAATGTATTATATTTAATATAAGGAAGAGTAATCGATAAATATCTAAATCAGGTCGGGGTGTTTCTGCCGAGGGGGTATGGTCGTAGGTTCACCACGCTAAGGCATATAGGAATGTAAAAACCCTTAGCATGGATACGGTCATAATAGCCATATTAAGGTAGAGTTAGGTCCGTTCGCAGTGATCCGGATTAAGCTGTAAGTTGCGATTTTAATTAATCTAAACTATTGAATCCTTCCCCCTTTGCTTTAATCCCAATAAATAAGGTATTTTAATACAAGTGGGGCCTGTATAGGCTTAAAGGGTGTCATTTATTTACATTTTTTCAGACTTGTCTTCTATATTAATGCTTATTCCTACTACTACTTTTCTGTTGCCTATATGATTTCAGTAGTATACGTATACCTAATAGCCTAGTAAGGCCTAGCCAAAATGGGGATAAATGAAGGTAGGGTTGACGATGATTATATGTTAATATATAATTTATAATATATATTAATATATATATTAATATATTATTATATTAAATTTATTCACATGTCTGTATTAGCAGTACATCCTATTTTCCAAGCATAATCAAATATGTAGTATAAAATATAGGGGTAGATGAAAAGGTCTAAGCAGTTACAATGGATTATGTATGTGTCAAGGTCGGTACTACCTCTAATATTGGATGATATTTTATTCCATTGTGCTTATTTATCTACTACTTCGATATATAAAATAGTGTTCTTTTTTATCTATCCTTCAATATCCTCGCAAGAATAACAATATACTTAACCTAGGAACTACACTACATTTTAATATCTTACATTGTAGGCCATTATAACATAACATGGATTTAAAGTTCAATACCTCACCTACCCTACACCATTTTATGATCTTAAGAATAGAACTTTAGGTAACAGACATCCCCTAACTTACATGAGATTCACTGTTTTTAAGAAAAGTATATATGTACATATATATTAAAATATATAGTATATATACACATTCGATTATTGATTCCTTGCGGTCGTAAGGACCGGTTAAACTCACTAAGACGGTGTAGGTGGTTGGACTGTCACTACTTCCAATTACTATTTTTCATTGCTAATAGGATGCTAATGTCAGGGCTTTATCGGGGAGTAGGGTCGTTAATCGTACCGGTAATAAACGTAGGCTTTTATATACTATATCTATTTTCGGCGTATATTGGATGAATAAATTACGTAATGGGAGTTAACATAGAATTGTCATGAGGATTAAAATGTTTAGGAGATAGAGGATGAAAGAGTGATGATAGAGATATTGATATTTAGAATAAGGGCAAATTTAGTAAATATTGCTTCACACGTGGTTGATACATGAAACTAAAGATTAGATAAGGAACGGTAGAATAATATTGAGGGTGTGGGTGTGAATAAATGTGTGGTATTGAGCTGATAGTAGGTGGAAATTAGAATGAGAAGAAGGAAATGAGTAAGGATAGTTCAGAACCTTGAGGAATACCATATATTATGACCTTTGTGTACATATGGATTATAAATACATACAATATGTTTAGATACTTTAAGAAATTAAATATTTACATATTCATTTAATTAAACCTACTAACATATTTCTTAATATAGTATTGAAAACAGGTTATTAAGTATAAACTTCTGTGTATGTAGGTTGTGACGTAATGGTCCATCTTGAGGGATAAGTAGAATAGTAAAAGAGTACGAATTTTTGGGGTTATAATCTTAATGATTATATTCTATGTAATGAGGGTGAGTTCGGAGCTTCAGAATTGATACGTTTTTCATGTGTATCATTATAATGGTTTAGAATCGTCATGTCCTGATAATAAGGTTAGTTTTTAGGCTATTTGCTTTTTTAGGTTGCATCCTTTATTATAATCCCCTATACATTGAATCATTGTTTCTGTATAATATAGATTTTTTTAGGGGGTGAATATTATTATTTTCCTTTCTCAAGTTTTTTGTTGAACTTTTAATTTGTAAGGGATGTGCAAACTTTCTTTTTTCTTTTGTTTTGGTATAAATAAATGAATATTGGCAAAAGAGTTTTAAGATTTGGTCTCATTTAACCTGTTTGTTGATAAAGGTAAGCTCGCTACCTTAAAGATATTGTAATGTCTCTGTTTTTGACAGAATTTTGTTGTGGAAAGTGGTTAAAAATAAAGTATAATTGTTTAAGAGTAAGCATTTTTTAACAGCTTTGAAGCAAATTTTTTAACGCTTTGAAGCTTGTCGAAGAATATAGTAGATTGTATATTAATGGTTGAATTATGTGACAAGTGTTGATAACTTATAGTGAGAATATACTAAAATCTGGGTAGCTATAAAGAATGAAGCGAATTGTTAGTCACTGAGTATAAATACAAAGAGGAAAAAAATGTGCTAATTTGTAGGTTTAATAAAGTTGAAAATAGTATAAAAAATTCGTTAAAATCAGTTAAAATAATTATGTTGAGAAGATAGATGGTTGATGAAAGTCGAGCATTTAAAATAAAGTAAAATTACAATAAATAATAGTCACGTATTGAGTAATTTGATTTATGTATCTGATAATATAATAGAAAATGTTAAAAACTCAGCAAAAAAAAATGAACGCAATTCTATTTTGTGAATTATATTATAAGGAGGTAATAAAAGTAATGACTTATAATAAAGGTGTATATCGATAGGTAATAAAAACTAATATCAGTATTAAATATTGCTCTAGTGTTTGGAATGAATGAGATGTTAATGTATGCTGGTCGTGGTACACGCTTTTACAAGGGAATAGTAAGCTCTTACATCGGTGTAAGTGCGGTGGGAAAAAGTTTACAGGTGAACTTAGAAATTAAATGGGCAAGAATGTTCGTAGCCTTTGATAACCTTATTTGCTTGTATGCGGATGGTAGTGTCTGCTCTGAATGCCAATCAATGAAAGAGTTTTGATTCCGTAGGGCATACTAGGGGAATCAGAAAAAAACTGTCGCAATCTCGGTTCACTTGGATGAAAGTGGGGTTGTGAATATGCACGCCATATCTTCGGAGAATTTACCTTCCTATGTATTTTAGTTAAAAGATTAAATCATAGGTGGATTAATGGACACGATTGAGGTTATAGAATGTTCTTGTCTTTTTTCATTATAGTTAGTGAGGCCTTAATATAAGCTTTCTCGTGAACTGGATAGGTTGTAGTTTTACTATTATCGAAAGGAAATTAAATCTTAATTAAATATGGGGAGATAGGAGTATGCGTAATTTATCATTTTACGGAGATAATTTAAGTTTTGACATCTTGCAAGTTTATAAGATTAATATATATAGGATCAGGAAAAATGGTTATAAGAGAATCGAGAGTAGGCGCTTATAGTTAGAAATCTCTTCAATTGTAAGTTTTCGAATTTTTTTTTTTTGAGTACACTTTTGTTGTTTATTCTTAAACTCGTGCCAAAACCTTATTGAGAGTGTGTGTTTATTGTATACTATTCAAGAGATGGCGAGTAATTCTTCGTGTATAGTAAGGAACGGAGTCTAATGATACATTTATCCAACGAATCCCTTTATATTACAAACTCCTAATAGGTGTCCAGGGAGAAAAAGGGGGAACTGTTAGAAAATTATAAGGGGTGATATACAAAAACTCGTTTTAGTATTTATTCGAAGTAAAATTATCGCGTTGAAAGATCTGTCAGAATAATCTTTAACCTTTTTTGTGCCATTCTTGGTATAAAAGAGATAAAAGGTGTGTCGAGCATAGACAAGAGAATGTGAAATCTAAATAAGTATGTGTGAAGATACGAGAAGCGTGGAGTTATAGCAAGATTGAGGTTAAGTATTTAGATGTTTGTTTGAATCGCTATTCTATTTATCAGTTTTTGGTAAACTGATTGAAGAAAATGTGAGAAGAAAGAATAAATTGTATTAGGTTTTATGGATTTGGCAAAAAAGGAATATGATGAGTTAATTAGCGGGAAGGTTTTTGGCAGTGTTAGTGATATATGGTGTGGTGGTAGGTCTTCCTGATGGAATTCAAAAGTACTGTAATGACTGTGAGATGCGTGTGAAAGAATAAATGGTGTCAATGGTGATTTGGTTTAAGTTGATATAGACTATCGAGAGGGCGAGAGCTGTAACTGCGGGTTTGTTCAGTTGTCTCATTGAGGATTTAGTTGTACTGTGTTGCTTGCCTAGTGGGTACGGATTAGAAGATGTTCCGAGGTGGGATGGCCAGGAAATGGCGAGTGTGTTGAAGATGTGGAGAATGGAGATAGTGCGAGGGTGACCTACTCTATTATATGGGATGATTTAAGTTGTGTGGCGAATTCCTGTACAAAATGATTTTGAGAAGATATTGGTAGAGAAGATTTGGCGGGTGTGTAAAGGAGGGGCTTGGAAATCGCGGGTGGAGAGTGAAGGTTATGGTGTGTGAAGTGAGGAACCTCCCCCTCAGTGTGAATGTTATGTTAGATTGGTGAGAAAGCTTGTAACAGTGTCTGGAGTTTAAAATATTTTAGGTATATTGTTGGATTGAAGAAGGGGAACGGACCGATGCTCGATGTGTAGTAGGAAAGTGTGATTGGCAGGAAGGTTCGTGGGCTGGGTGCAATTAAATCGTTGGGTGATTTGTAAAGGGACAATCTTTGAACTGCTAAGGGCTTACATGAGGGTATTTTGTTACTGATGTTAATATGTATAGTAAGTGAGACACATGTCTGAGAATTAAAGTACATAGTTCTACACGTTCCAATGTGTTTCAGCTGGAATCTAGGGCGTGGTGCTAGGTGGTGAGAAGAATTTATAAAATGATGAATGGAAACCCATTAGAGAGTGGTGTGGTATGAAGAAGGGGTAAGTGAAGAGAATTAGAATGAAGATGTATGATGCGTTGGTTCCAATGGAATAGGATGAAGTGATAGTCCGGTTGGTTAAGCGATTGTAGTAGTGGTGAGGTGTTTGGGACGAATCCGGCGCTGGGAGAAGTGAAGAAAGTGGATTAATGTTAGTAAGAATGTTTGATAGGAGAGAATGTGAGTTTGGTAGAGGCGGAAAGAAAGGTCATAATAAGGGTGAATGGCGGGGGATTGTGAGGGTATGGGTTGTGTAGCTACACCTGGCCTAAGGTGATGATCACCTTGACTTGAGACGATGCTACTCATAAGTTGGGTCCATCGCTGTCCCATTGGATAGCTTTAGGAGTGGATTTCTGACTGGCGATGAGTTCTCACTAATTAATGGTATGGAGGGTGCGTCAGCTGGCTTTCTTTTCATTATGTATGTTCTCTACTGCTTTTTCTTTCCGATTGCTCGTTTATATCGTATACGCACCTTAAACTTTACCATTCTTGGGAAAATTAGTAAGGAAGATAAGAAAGAAGAGAGAAGAATATTATAGTATAAATATATATATAGATAATATATATATATATATATATATATATATGATAATATATTATAAAAAATAATTATTATATATATATATTATATATATTATATTAAAAATATATATTAATATATATATATAATATATATTATATATATAATATATAATTTTATATATATATTAATAATATATTATATAAGTAAATCATTATAATAATTATATTTATATTAAGTATAGAATTAAAATTAAAGATATATTAAAATATATATAATTAATAATATTTTATATTATATCTTAAATAATATATTTTGTAAAAAGTTATTTATTTATTCAAAATACGTTTATTATTATTTATATATATTACGTAATATATTATTACCTCCCCCCGGGTCTATCCATTTTTCGCCGTAACCAAAAATGAATAGGCGAGTTGGGCGCAAATCGGGGATAATTTTTGAATATCTTTTTAAATTTTAAGACGCGTTAATGTTATCCCTGGAAAGTTCATAACCACCTGTGCGTTTTGTAGCTTACGTCTGGTATGTAAGCAGGGTGAGCACCAGACAATGTTTGACCAAGGGGGAGCAAAAATTTTAATCAACTTGTAATATAGGTATCATTGTGAAAGTCAATGATCCATGATTGGTGAAATTCTTATACCAATATGTCATAGAGAGGTGATTTGTTAGGGAATATCTTTTAAAGGACAATTTGGAGTTTTTCCTGTTATGTTTTTGGGGGAAGAATAATATTCGTCATCATTGGAAAAGAGAATACTATAATTCAATTGGATGATACATGAAGATAAATTTTTCATTTTCCGGGGTTATTAACTTAAATAGAGGGAAAATAAATTTAAACGATATGAAGATTTCGGTATGTGGTATGAGTACAATACTAGGTAAAAGGGTTTTACTATATCTATTATTTGTAAAGTTTGGGTATAAATATTTTTTAAAAAATTACAGGGTGTTCAAAAATCAATTTTTTGGAAATCGGTTAATTTAACTTAATATCCATCTGAATGGGGTAATGTGCTAAAAATCTGAATTTTCACAAGGTTCCAGCATTGATCTACTGACCAAAGGATGTTACTTGACTGAAATGTTGATTTTGGTATTATCTTATTTAAAGAAATTAAATAACCTAAAAATAGCCAAAAATAAAAAATAACATTTTTTTTTTTTTTTAAACAGCTAATGAAGCTAGTATTCATATATAGTTATTATAGTTTAAGACAATACATAGACAAATGAAATAAGTGTGGCCATCAAGGAGAAATGAAACATGTTTAAAAAATTTAATTTAAGGTTTTCTCTTCAGCTATTATTAATTCTACTGTAAACTGACAAAATAAACTAATAATTTTTGAATAAATTTATAATATATATATAATTATATAATATATATATATATATTATGTTATATATTATATAATAATAATATATATATTATATATCATATATATATATACTCATATTATATTATATATATCATAGATGATTTCTAATTTTAAACCTCATGCAAAATTAACTAAAATTTGTGATGTATAGTACCGGTTGTATTATACTATATAACTATATATATATACTATATTATATATTAATTATTATATTATAACTATATTATATTAATTTAATATATTATATATTACTATAATAATAAATATATTATAAATAATAATTATATATAATACTATATGTATATATATTATATATATATATATATATAATGATAAATATCACTATATTAATATTAAGTAGTATATATATTTCTATATATATACATATATATATATATTATATTATTATATGATATTAACATTACAAGATAATAATAGTTTTATCTTATATAAATATAAATAAGTATTTTTGTAAATAAAACTAATATATAATAGATAATATGAAAAAAGGAAAATAATGTGAATTTGGTTCAAGTAAGAAGAGAGCATTTCTTCGGAAAACTTGTTGTGAGAACTGGTAATGGTTCTGCCTGTTAAATGACATTTTTTTATTTCAAGCCAGGAAAGTTCTTCGTAAAAATATTTTTCATGTTGGGGGGGATCCCAAGACAAAATTTTGCCCGAATTTTCTCAATGTTTGCTTACGATGGATGATAAAGAATATATTTTAACATCATCGTTCTTCACACTTATTTCTTTTACCTTTCAATCCCATTGGTCATCATTATACGCAAGCTACTGTGCCATTTATCTCTACACTTAATGAAAATACAATTTTGCTGACAGCAGTGTCTTCGTCCAATCGTCCTAAGTTTTTGAAAGTTGGATTAGCGACTAATATGATTTTCTGAAAGTGGAAAGCAATTTTTTGAATAGTGTTCTTGTTCCCTTTATGTTTCTTCAAGACAATCTTTCATATTTCGTTTGTAAGTCTTCAATGTGTTCGATAGGAATTTCTTCTTCTTTTTACGAGAAAATAAGTTAATCCTCTTATTTTTTATATAATTGAATAAATATATATGTCAAAGTATCTAAAGGATTGGTGTTTGTATGTTTCTTTGTATATGCTGACTTTTGTCTATAGTTTCTGTGCGCTTTGCTAGTTCCTACAATGCCTCCATACAAGTGGCCATTTTCACCCGAGGGCCAAAGATGCAAAGATGACCCAATTAACGCTTTTGAATGCGTAAAGTACTTTTTGGGGGTGATCAGGAGCAGATATGTTAACAAACTTTTTTATGTCTTATGGACCGTGGCTACCACCATATATTCCATGCTGAATAAAAGTATTACTAGCTTTTCCAACTTTAGGCAATTATGTTTATATATTTTTCCTAGTATGACTGTTGGAAGACGTGAACAAACTGATGTGTTTGTGCTTCTAAGTAGTCTGACTTAAAGCACATAAGAGAGTGAGACTTCTTTAATTAATTATCTTATTTTATCTCCTAAATATACGAACAAATATGGGTGCAAAGTAGTTGGTCATGACCACTATGATACCCTTGAATATTCAGTCCTATGGACCTAGTACGTCACGTGTAGTTCTCGGTCCAAACCAAAGCCAAGATTATGCCATTCATTTTCAGAAAAAGTTTTCTCTTTCTTTTCTTTCAAAATTTCGAGATTGAATTTTAGAAATATAATGGTGACTTTTGAGATTTACCACTTTTTCAATCCCTTGGAAAATAATGTCTGCATCATAAATTAATATAAGATTATAATATAATATAGTATATTTCTCTGATATATATATAAAATATAATACTTATTATTAATTATATAATTATATATATAACCTAAATTCATATATTAATATATACGTTATTATCAAAATACTTTAAATAATTATATATAATAATATAATACATAATAAATATACTACACTATATATTATATAATATACTATATATATATAATTATACTAAATTATATTATATTATAGACATATAAGTATATCATATTATTTTCAATATGTTTTTTAGTAAAATATAGTTTAAATTAATATAATATTATATGATTATTCTATTAATATGTATAATATATTGCTACTATTTAGGTATATATATATATATATATAAAATAGGATATTATGTCGCATAGTAAATAATATTCTATATACTATATAATATTATACTATAAAAAAGAAACCTACTTTTTTGTACGGTGGCTTTATCCCCCCTATTGGCAGGGGGGTAACTACGGGAGGGGCCACAGGAAATTCGGGAACTTTAAGGCCGGGGCTATCCCAAACCAGCGCCACCAAACGTGTTAGCAGTCAGTTACTCTTTGGGCCTCCCAGGTACGAATAAAACCCAACTGTAGCGGGAGGATTTGGAACCAGGTCCTCTCGTTGAGGGCGGTGACTCACCTCCTCGCCACGAGGCGTTCATCGCATATATACTATAAGTCTATAATTACTAATTTTATAATCAATATATATATATATATATATATAATAATAGTATAATACATTTTCATGCTATTAATATATTATATTCAGTATATTATATATATTATAGTATATATTATTATAGATAGTTAATAAAGTTAATGTATTCTAAACATTTTTTAAAAGTTGTTTAGAGTTAATTTGGGTCATTTTACAAGTAACATTATATTGATAAATTTTATGGTAGCATATTTAAACCTTAAAAATTCAAAATTTAATCAATACATTGTCTTTCATTTCACCTTGATGCCTAGCACTATTTCCATTTTGAGCTATGTATTGGTCTTTGAACTATAATATAGACTATTAAATATAACTATCATAAACACTAAAAAAATTTTTTTTTTTGCATGTTTTGGAATGGCTGTTTCTTAAACAAGCAATTATACCAAAGTCAATATTGCAGGTGAAGGAAACATCTATGGTAGTAGTATAATGTGTGGAAAATTTTCAGAATTTTTAGCATACTTACATCCATCAGAGTATTATTGAAGGTTCAAAGTTGACCCTCGATATGTATAGATTATCCCGAAAAATTGATTTTTTGAACAACCTGTTAATAATTTTTTGTTTAAAAAATATTTACCCAATTTGAATAGCCCCATACATTACCAAATTCTCGCAATAGTTTTCCAATTTTGCTTCACAACAAAATTTTATTCGTTATAATCTTAATTTTTCTTCTTTTATTTAATAATACAGCCTCAGCGAAAATGAAATTTTCTTTCGATATTTAACATACAATTTTTCGGACACAATTTTTTCATGTGTTGAAATATTAATTTATTCCCCTCCAAAAATAAAACTGGAATATGAGCCAAAATGATCCTTATAAGTAATCCCTAACAAATTAACTCTCTTATGAAAATTTGGTGTATTTAAGAATTAACCAAATTAGTTGAGATATGTATTAAAATGTTACCTAATTCTATTAAAGTGATAAATTTTGCCTCGCCCTTGGTACAATACATTTTTGGCTCAACCTACTGTTACGATACCAGATAATAATCTACAAAATATCGAATGGTGTTTATTGAAAACTTCCATGGGTAACATTATCACGTACAATGCAAAATATAATAATGTTATTCAAAAATTATCGTGAGCGGAATCTCATATTCAAGACCGGTACGGTAAAAAAATGGTAGACTCCATTATAATAATAATATATATATTTATTATAATATATATATATATATATATTATATATATATATATATATAATATAAATATATATAGTATATAATTCTATATAATATAATATTATATAACTATATATATATATATTATATAATATATGATAATATATTAATATAATTATATATATATCTTATAATATATATATAATATATATATATATATATATTATAATATTAGTATATATATATATATATATAATATATTATATATATTATTGTATATCCCGCCCCATCTAAGAGAAGCTTGATAGATTCACTCTTGAGATATTGCTGCCACCACAGCGGGTCGATGCCCAATAGATTCGTCAGAGAGAGCAGTTATATCAGAAGTGTGAGCCTATTGTTCGTATATTACTCAAGTCCTAGCAGTTTATAAGTAAAGAAATTGATTCTTGGTGTCGTATGGTTAGGGAGTGATATCTCTTTGACAGGTGTGGGGAGGGAGCATTATGAAATCTACATTAGCACTCCCTGAAGGGGTAAGAAGATAGCTGCCTCTCTCAACAGCGGGAGACGGATAGCATGCAGCATGTGCTTATGGGGGCCAGTTTTGTTAACTGTGGGGAGTAAAATTTCGGGAGGACGCCCTAAGGAAGTATGGTGGGTGTTGGAGAGATAGTTTTTCGTTGTTCGTCTGTTGAGTGTAGTTTGAAATCAATAATGAAGTGTTCAGGCGGAGGTGAATGCGTGGAGTTTTTTTATTTTGTTTTGTTTTTTGAGAGGATGTACATGGGAATCTCACACAGCATCACAAGAATGCGGATTAATGACCATTTTGAAGCGAACTAATCGACAGGGGAATCCTATCGAAACTGAGAAAGAGTGAACATAGGTATAGATCGGTTAGATTCTTATACATAGATGTTCAGGTTTCCAATTAATATAGATAGGCAAAATAATGCGATCAACTACGAAATGAGATGATTCGGAAAGAGTGCTGTACATAGGACGATCTGAATAGTTATATATATATACTTATATATAATCACATTTTCTCTTATACGTGATCCTAAGATTAAATCCATATTCGGTGCAACCATGTCAAGGAAAGAGCTTTGCTGGTTTCTTTAAGGTTTCGGATTGGCAACGGGCGAAATCCACAAAAAGTTGAACGACTGTGAGCAAAGGACACGGAGAGCAAATTTTTTGTGCAGGTGCGCATCTCCGAGACATAGCGAAGAAAAATGACCATTATGGGTTGAGATTTGGTATGACCCAGACGCAAACGACCAGGACTGAACCTTCGCACGAGCGCACTCCTACGTACTTGACTAAACGACTCACCGGCAAGGACGGTGTTGTGGACATATCCGAAGTCTTGGCACACGAGCATTGCCCTCTCGCCCAACATAGACTAGGCCAGCCATAGAGAGGAAGCCCCGACGCACAGAGATATGGAGAAATACTGCAGAGCATAAGCGGAAAGTGGCCCCAGGAGCAGCAGCAGGAGGAAGGTAATTCGGGCACCACTACGGAACCCAGCGTGCTAGCTACTGTTTGCTTCCCATCGGCCCCGTTCGTTCGCAGGAACACCCCCACATGGGAAGGGAACCCAACAGAACTCAATGTGTGGTTCTGGCGCAGAGTAACAAGCGCAAAAGGGTACTTAGGTTGAATTGTGTGACGCCAAAGTGGTTCTACGGAGTTCACCGGTCAGACGCTCAATCGACTGTGAGCGAAGAGGCGCTTCCGAGACAGAATCTTAATAAGATGTGGTATTATGCTGGGTTTACATAAGATCACCCACGGGGCGAAACGGTACTAAGATTTCTTCTTGTTTCCTCCGGGGCCAAGGTAGCTGTGTTGTTTACATTGCTAGAAATCGTATAACTCTTAGCGTTGGGTGATTTTTTTTTTTTTTCACTCGCTTTCTTCGTGAAGACGGTTGTTTGTAATTGTGTTTGGGTGTAAGGGTGGGTCTGTTGATAGAAAAGTGAAGTCTTGCTGGTTAGAAAACTTTAGTGCTAACACATTTAAAATAAATCAAAGGTGGTGCTTCTGTAATAGGGAGATATTTTTTCTGTTTCTGTTTGAGTTAAAAGTAGCGGTGGGGGGAAGATTGGCCCTGGTTTTCATTTACTAGATCTGAGAATTTATTTCGAGAGCGGCTCTCCCGAAGTATTTGGATGTTGGTCTCCTGTAGTCTTATTAAGTTGTTTTCTCTCTGCGTAATTAATTTTTTGCTTAGTTTCAATCATTTGGAATATCGATAGGTTGTAAGTTGCTTGTGGGTATTATCCAAATTAGTTGAATGGACTTCTGTTTGTTTGGACGATCGGTGGGTTTTCTTATTGAGAAGTGGAAGTCTTGATTTTGGAATAGAAGGTAGGAAAAGACACATGTTTTTAATGGATATTTTTAGATTCTTGTCAGTGTGATTGCAGAAACAATTGTTTTGATTGACGATGTTTGGGGAGATGTCGGTCATACCTCTAAGCGTATGTATTATTTTTTCAGCTAGATTTGAGGAACGGAGTTCTCAACTTTAAGGTGGTATATTTTAAAGGGGTACTTCGGTACAAGGGGTGCGGGGGGGAAAGGCTTTCTTGCGTCATGTTCTATCTATTTCTGTTCCGGTGTAATGCTAATGCATCAACTCACACACTCTCAATATACTAGCAGAAACAATATTATTAATTAAGACCTGTATTTAAAAAATTAGATAAATACATAATTATAATTAAATATATATAATAAATAATACACTATAATTAGTATAGTTATAATATTTAAATTATTAATGAATACATAAAGTAAAATAATTAAATTAAAATAAAAAATTAAATTAATATTATTATAACTTTACAATTTATAAATATCTTTTAGACAACCAATGAAAACTCATTTTTTTATGATCATTAAATGTAGGAATTTTTTGGGAGGATTCGGAATTTCAATTTTCCCATTTGCAATTGTTACTTGAAAAGAAAAACAATAGACTGATCAGAAAAAAATTTAAATTATTATGGATATATAAATATGTAATAAAAAATGTCCATGAGAATATTGCTAAGGACATAAGATTTTTAAACTGGGAGAATATTATAAGAATGGGTAAATACTCGCTTTACTTTTGAACATTTCTTTCTCTTTTTACATTTATCATCACTTACTAGCTCCAGCCCTTTTCAAGAAGAGGGTAGACGAGTTATTATTTTTCTTTTTTTTTGAGGGTGCTGTACGCGGGACCCTACCCAGCCACTGTATTACAAGGGAAATTAATTACTGTTTATCACGTGTCATAAAAACTATACAACAGGGAAGAAGTCCTAGAACAGAAGACGAAGGAAAAAATTTAGTACCGTTGAAAATGGGCGGGGGGGGGAGTCCCAGGTATAAAACTATGAAGGCAAGGCGATTTCCGGGGGAAGGAAAATAAAAAATGTATACAACCAACTAGGTTAGAACGGCTCTCCCCAAACCATAACGCTGATCTCTTCAGTGGCAGGTTTTTAAAGGATGAGTGAATGATTGTCATGGACAGCAGGAAAAACACTTGATGGAAAGGGAGTTAACCCAAAAAAGAGGAAGCTGGAAAGGAGGAGGTACCACAACGAGCAAGTCTTTTATTTTCAATGATCACAAAATTCGTGCTGAGCAAGCACGCTTTTGCTAGAGGGAGTTGCAGTAGTGATTTATGCGAGTGGTCAGTCTTCCTCAGCACGGTGCATACATTTCCATTCATTATTTTTCATACGTGCATTTTTATCATAAAGTTAAATAAGAGGAATATAGCAAACGCTAAATTAGAATAAAATTTTGGCAAACTATAGATAATAGTATAATCATTTACTCTTACATACACCTTCCATTTATTATTACTGGTAATTATTTAATACTTCACATATAGGTCGGGTTTCCTATAAATAAAAAAAAATGGAGTATGCTATAAGACAAAAAAAAAAATTAAAAAAAGAATCCTTTCTAAGCTTGGCTCTATAAGTTGGAGATGGTCTGCACCTTAGCAATGCTGTCCTTTAGAATATACAAGCTGCTAAAATAATTAACGCATGAAGATGTAGAAGTTCGTTGAATAAGATTCTTACATTAATCCACTGAAGCAAGAGGTTTACATCTTTCAAAGAACAGTGTAATCTTGTGAAATTTACTAGATTTTTACCAGCATTAAAAACAGTCCCATAATAATAATCGTCTTTTGCCATAGACTGTACAGAACAATAACACCATAAGTCTCTATTGTGGAAAAACCTAAACGCACATATGGCATATATGGAGTCAGAAGATTCCAGGAATGATCCTTAGTAAAAATAAAGAGTACCAGACTAGTGAAAGGGTAGGCCTACATGTCTACTTATGAAAAATCTCACCACGAGCAGCAAGTCAAACACTGGCTAGTTTTAATAGTGGGTTGGATAATATGTGCGAAATCTTCTCTGAAGCTGAAATGCTATGGATAGTCTGGAAGAAAAGCTGACCAATGCATTCTATCTAGTCACAATAGACTAAAAGATGGAAGACTAACAATAACTTAAAAGGCAAAATTGGTATCTGGAAAGAAGGATCCAAGAGATATGCCAATGGGTATGACTAGAACGGTTAATGTGTAGATGAGCCAATATCATTTCTTGATGTTAAATCCAATACTTGCATATAATGTGAAACACTTTGTCTGATAGTGAAAATATCTTTTAACCCCGTTTTATTTAGGAGAATTTACAAATAATTGGCACATAAAATATCTTCTAGAATTGATGACATGTGGACACATTAAGCAACTAGTAACACAATATTTACCATTAAGGAAGAAAAGAAGTTAAAAAATAAAGAGGAGTAGAGAATGGATATTTACAGTGATTTAGTGATTTAGAATGTCTTTGATGGGAGTTTTCTTTTAGGCATTTTCAGTCGTTAAAACAAAGAAAAAGAAAGCGAAGTGTAGCAGTTCAACATACACAATCGTGCAACACCTAACGACCCATGGAGACTGAATAGACCATCAAACCTAAAAAACAAAATAAACAATAAACATAAAAAAAACAATCAGATACAATTTGTGCCCCTCCACAGGAAGATAGAGAGGGCAAAATAAGTCTCTTCTGATTGCGGGTTTAACAGCATAGATCTCCAGCGCATGCTGGAGAATCCTCAATGGCTGAAAAATCCTCAATTCCTTAAACTCTGCAAATTTGCAGTTAATTTGATCATGCTGCTTTCTGTACTAAGTTTCAAGGTTGTTAATCAAAGAAGGAAAATCTTTAAGAATTTTAAGAATATCCCCAGCAGCAAAAAAAGTTTTAACTGAAAACTTATTTCCTCATATTTTATTCCCCAAACTAATGTGGGTCAGGGGTGAAAATTAAATATATTTTAAGGTTCAAAATCAGCATGAGTGATTTTATAGTCCATAAATTGGAATTACTGGAGACTTTTTTTTTTATCATTTATAATAAAATCCAAAACAACCAAATATCCACCATGGAGCATGAAATTAAATAGGACAAAATAAAGAAATCTATAAAATTGCAAAATTCAATTTTCATTTTACTCTACACTTACTGATTTAAGTGTCTTAACTTTGTCTTTTAGTTCTGAAGTAGTCTGTTCATTTTCTTCTTCAAGTAATTGAGTCTCACCTTTATATCTTCCATCATAACTATTTCCATTTGCATCTGTTATAAACAGAGAAACTCTTTAAACATCATTAGCAATATTTAATAAATTTTAGAAACTACTATTTACAAAACACCATGAAATTTTGACAACTACTATTTATAAAATTTCATTTGACAAGAGATGGTGGTACAGTATAAATAATATACGTAATAAGAAAAACAAATATACATAAATTTTCTCTATATTTTCAGGCGACCTTGACTTTTTTTTCTCATATTAGTAGCAACTGGTATCAAGCAAAGAAAATCAGAAACCATGCCTTCAATTATTTGTATCATTAGTATATACCATATGATGCAGGAAGTCATAAAATAGAACTGGTATGTTTATGTTTGAGTATATATATATATATATATATATATATATATATATATATATATATATATATATATATATATATATATATATATATATATATATATATATATATATATATATATATATATATATTTATATATGTATATATATATAACATATATATATATATATATATATATATATATATATATATATATATATATATAACATATATAACATATATATATATATATATATATATATATATATATATATATATATATATATATATATATATATATATATATATTATTAGGGATGCACCGGATCTCCGGCTCCGACTCCGGCTCTTGGCCGGAGTTCAGCAGCCTTTAGTCTCCGGCTTTCTCCGGCTGGAGACCTATGTTTTTAAAAGGTAGTTTTGAAAATAAAAATAATTATAATTCATTGAAAGTAATAATGAGACATTTAATGAAATAAATTTATTTAGAAAAACTGATTCATACAAAAAATGTAAAAAAAATTATTTTAGTATTTTTTTGTTGTAGTGATAATATTAAGTCAAACAAATAACTAATATTATAATTATAATAATATATAATAGTATGAATAGGCCTATATGACACTATTTACTAAATTGACTAATTATTTTGATAAACAACTTAAATGGGTTTGATATCCAAAATGCCCCTAACAAAAATACACTTTTGATAAATCTAGCTTTAAAAATGCAATACAGAAATAGGTAAATAAATTGGTAAAACAACTTTTAAACTACATGCCATATCTGACCAAAAAAAGACTAAAAAATTATGATATATATCCTAATCTTTAAATTATTAAAAAGCTTTTAAGTTTTAACAAACTGACATTTAGAATATATATATATATATATATATATATATATATATATATATATATATATATATATATATATATATATATATATATATATATATATATATATATAACTAACTATATATATATATATATATATATATATATATATATATATATATATATATATATATGTATATATATATGGCCAGCCTCTATAAATAACGGCTGTAACAACAACAATAATAACAACAGCAACCAACTGTATATGCTATATATATATATATATATATATATATATATATATATATATATATATAACAATAATAATATATATAATAACTAATAATATATATATATATATATATATATATATATAATATATATATATATATATATATATATATATATATATATATCATATATATAGCATATATATATGGACATTTATAAGATGTTGACTCCGTTTATACGGAATTTTAGATGAAAACAACAGATTTCGGACCTTTTCTTTGTGCTGCAATTTCTATTGTATTATTTGTAACCATATTTACATTCTAAATTTTCGTAATTAACAAAGAGTTCAATAAATGTTTACAATACGTAAGAGCAATATTATTATATTATTATTAATATTATTATTATTGTTATTATTATTTAGTAGGAATTTAATTTTTTTTTCTAAGTTCTTTCATTTTATTATTTGATTTTCGATTATTATTATAATTTATGGGTATTTTTATTTAAAAAAACTCCCAGGACCCACGAGCTTGCAGGCAGCACCACTCTACGGGGACAGAGGATGATATAGAAGGGGGGCATTACTTGAGATCAAACACATAAAATATATAAAAATATCAAATATCAATTTATTATTGTCAAAGGTGTTTCTACAAACTTTAATACATTCATCAAATTTAAACTGAAATAAATAGCCCTAAGCACGGCCTAAGCTACTCATTTTTATAGGACTATAGGTGTAGCGAAGCACAAAAAAATATATGTCAATTTCTTTTTAATTTTTTGTTATAATTAATTAATTTACATTTGAAAATCCAGTATTTACTAATGTTTTTAACCTCAAATCATGGAAATTACGTAACATTTTTATTGATTTTCGTTCCTGGAGTCAACATCTTATAAATAGCCTATATATATATATATATATATATATATATATATATATATATATATATATATATATATATATATAACCATTAATCTTAAAATAATTTGACAGTAACATAACTAAACATAATATATTTTACGTCAATGAAAATAACTATAGAATAATAAATATAACTATATATTTATATATATATTCTATATATATATATATATAGTGCATGTATCAGCTGTTAGTTATCGATACTGTATAGCGTAACACAATAGAATTGTGAAAATTAAATTATATTGTTAGGCACAAGTCGGTGAAAGGAAAGTTAAATAAATGGCTTATGCATTGCTATTTAGGAAACCATTCTCTAATATTTAAAATCAAATGCTCTTAAATTATGATGAAGCAACAGGAGCTGATCAGCTAGTGTTGGAGAAAGACGATTCCTTTTACTTGTAGAAATATTTCCTGCTTGTCTAAACATTCTCTTGCTAAATACACTTGAAGGTGGAGCAGAGAGATATTTTCTAGCTAATTCAGGTAAGATGCAATCAGGATAAATAGCTTTTCTTTCTTTCCACCATAACAGTAGATCAGCATCCGATTTTCGTTCCATAAGTGGTGCTGCAAAATATTTATCCACAGTAGTTTGAATGGTATTTTCTAATTCATGTTGTTTTCTCTCACTGCTGCTTCTACGTTTGCATTTTAACTTTTTCTCCTTTGATCAGTTCCACTTGGTTTGATTGTATCTGAATATTCTTCATTTTCTTCTAACGATTTTTCTTGTAGCATGTCATCAAAGCACTTCCAGAAAATTGAATGTGTTTCCTTATCAATATCTGCCGTTGCATTTTCAGATTCTTCATGTGAATCTGTATAAGACTGATCATTTTGATCATCATTTTGTTCATCAGAATCTGAACTTAATGTAATATTTTATCTTTAGCTTTTATAAAGTTTTACTTCTTCTTTGAGCATAAATTTTGTTTTATTCTGATCAATAATGTCAAAGGGAGTTAATTTGTATTGTGTATTTGGAACTGCTGCAAGTACATAAAATTTCTTCTCTTTAATGGTACCAAAACGTTCAGTAACAATTTAAATGTTCATCTTTCATAGTTTTTACACCGCTATCCTTCCAAGTTTTGGTTAAATATTTTTGCAATGCATTAACTGCAGGTATTACAAAAGATAAATCTACATCATCATCACTCGCTCTTTTAGTTAATTCTTCAAATGGTTGTGGCAATCTAATTATATTCTCCATTAGCTTCCAGTGATTCGCATTTAAGATATCTAGATTGTTTTTCGAATTTGAAGAATATATAATAATTGCAATTTTTTGATCTATGATCCTTTGCAGCATATAATATGATGAATTTCATCTTGTTTCCACATCTTGGATAAGCTTGTGTATTGGAAAATTTGATTTTTGAATTTCCGTTAATTTAGTTATAGCAATTGGTGATCTACTAAAATGACCTACAATTTTCCTACATAAAGTAATTAAATCTTTAATTGATTTTTGAGAAAATATAGCATCATGTATTACTAGCTGTAAGGAATGAATAAAACATATCTCATTTATAACACCTGTCGCTCTCATACCTTTTGTAATGTTTGGTGCGTTATCTTAGGACAACATGAATATTTTATTTTTTTAAATCCCAGCTCTTAAGTATTTCCTCACTTTTTAGACATATGTTTTCTCGTGAATGAGAAACACTAAAACTACTGATTTGTAATGTTCCACTCTTCCTTTGAAAATCTTTATCAATCCAATGCCCTGACATACTTATAAAGCTTTCATTGTTATATGAGCAAGTCCAAATATCTGTTGTTAATGATATTGCTTGAATTTCTTGCAGCTGAAGTGTTATTTGTTCTTTACCCTTTTGTATATTGTTTGGATAATCTCTTCTGAAAAGTACCTCCTTGATGGAATATTATATTGTGGACATTCGTGATTTATTAATCTCTTAAATACAATGTTTTCAACAAAAGAAAATGGCAGATTGTCCACAGCAATCAATTCCCCAATTTTGAAATGAATTTCTGTGCTTTATCTATTAATTTCCCAAATCTTTGTTTTATCAGTTATTTCAAACAGTGTAGGCTGAAGAAATCTTTTTAATAGAGGTAGAAGTTGATGATATGGATGGACATGGATCATCATCTGCTGTGTCTGTGATATCATGTTTACTTTTTTCGGCCACTTTTCCTCTTGAAGATTCAGATATTTCTTTTATCTTCAAATATATGGTTTTATGTTTCTCTTCAAGATGATCCAGTTAAGGTTTTGTGCTATAATATTTTGAACCTTTCTTTGGGTTTCCTCTTGATAGTAATGTATTCCCAATAGCGCACAAGTAGTTCACACCTCTAGGGTTTAGCCCTCTTCAAGGAGTGTAACTTCTCTAGGTAGTTTCTACTTAGGATCCGGACGAGGAAGGTGCATGATAATTACATGTTTAGAGTCAATCCTATATATATATATATATATACGGTATATATATATATATATATATATATATATAATAAAGAAATGTGTATATATATATATATATATAGAAACTATATATATATATATATATATATATATATATATATATATATATATATATATATATATATATATATATCTCCTAGTCTATATATATATATATATATATATATATATATATATATATATATATAAGGTAAGTATAAATGAAAATTTCATTCTCCGGCCGGAGACTCCGGCCTCCGGCCGGAATTAAAATTTTCATTCTCCAGCCTCCGACCAATTACTCTCAGTGCATCACTAATAATATATATATACCTATATATATATATATATATATATATATATATATATATATATATATATATATATATATATATATATATATATATATATATAAATACATATACATAATATATATATATATATATATATATATATATATATATATATATATATACCTCCTTTATCCAGATTGGAGTTGGGGTGCACAACGTACACCAGTAGTATAACATGACATAAGTTGAAAGGAAAGCCCCCCTGTCACACTCCACATACCCTCATGTGAAGTCGAAAACTAACACGTTAAAAACTTGAAACCGGAGCATTGGCAGTTCTGTGACAGAATTTCCAATGTCACAAAATTTGACAGAACTTCTATCCACTTTCAGGTCCACAACCATACTAACACTCACAAAACCCTGCTATTACACACCTTTCTTCTCGTCTGCCAAACTCGCAAAATCACTTTTCTTTGATCTCCCAGTCAGTAGATTCCCAGCACACTCACCACTATACATCCGCTTAACCAACAGACTGTCATGCATCCTTCCCATATCACCAAACCATCTTAATACACTTTCGTTTATTCTCGTATTTACACCTTTCTTCACATGACAACTCTCAAACACATTCATTTCTCATTTTATCATTTCTTCTCACGCCTAACACGCCCCTAAGATTGTCCATTTGAACAGATTGTACCTTAGATCCATACCTCTTATTCCACACCATAGTTTCACATTATACATTAACAGCAGAACTACATACCCTCATGCAAAACCCTAGCGCACTCAAGACTTAGTCTTTTTGTATCCCCCAAGGACTTAATTGCACCAGGTACCTTCCTACTTACTACATTCTGCATCATTCGTTCCCTTTTCATCTAATCAAAATATTTAAACTATGATACTTGTTCCAATTGCTCACCATCCAACATGATTTCACACAATAGACTCTTCTTCCTCACTGCCTTCAAATTATTCTTATCTACATTTACTTTCAAATTCCTCCTTTTACACACCCTGCCAAACCCCTCTACCAATACTCTTAAACTTTCTTCAGATGCACCACACAAAACCAAATCATCAGCCCACTATTAATAAGCAGGGTACCCTCCACTCTTTCATTTTGCCTAGGGGCAATATATATATATATATATATATATATATATATATATATATATATATATATATATATATATATATATATTATATATATATATATATATATATATTTATATCTAGTCATATATATATATATATATATATATAATCTTATTAAAAAATACTCACGATGTGATCGTCTCATGTTTCTAAGAGGAAAATAGATCAGTAATCAATGTTTTATCAATATCTTAACAACCATATAACGAATTTAAATTTTTTAACGAATTGCAGAAGGTTGCATTATATATTATATATTATATTATATTTATTATATATTATTTAAATCAATATCTTAACAACTATAAACTAATTTAAATTTTTTAACTGTGTAACTAACAAAACTTTCCATGAATAATAAAATTTAAAAATCATTACAGGTTAAAATCTATTTAGAGATGAATAATTGCAATATACTTTATTAGAAAATAATAATTTGGGTTCTCTAACCATAATTGTCATTGCAATCATATTATGCAATCATTATATAATTATTAGCAAATATCAGAGGTTAATGTGACAAATATAAAAATATTATAAAATTACTCCTATATATATTATATATATCACAGTAGAGCATCAATTATAATTTCAAAAAATGTAGAAAGCTATATATATTATAAATTATAAGTATTAAATACCCAACTATACAGCCATTTAAATTATTTTGTCCTCACAATACTAGCAACAAACATTTAAAAAGAAAAATGACATAGAATCTGAGATGTTTTTACTTTTAATAGCACTTACTTTATTGTTGCTTTACCCATTACACTTTTACATCCATTCCTATTTTAGAATATAGAAACAGGCTACCTAGAGATATTGAGCCACAATACCAGGGTGGGTCAAGAGGTCCATTAGTGAAAAAGCGAAGTTGTGTCTGATGTCCATCAGGATTTGGCAATCCAGCCAGATGTCATGTATGTCGCATTAGCACTTGAGGAAAAAACCTCTTCTAGCAGTGGATTCGATTGTAATTTGGATTGTTATTCTAACATTTGTTATAATTTTGTTAAGCTTAGTTACACGCGATAGTACCTTACAGAGAGAGAGACAGAAACACTAGCTTATATACTAGCGAGGTTACGAGTTTGGCAAGTCCCAAAGTTTGTTCTGAACAAGACGATATTTCCAGTGCATTGTGTTGTTAAATGTCTTCTGAGTAGGTTATTAATCTGAATATATTTGAGGAAACTTCTCTATAAGAGTTCGCTTTGAGGTGTGATAGTTGTGGTTATTATAGGAGTAGTGGTATCAATAAGGAGGTGTTGAAAATATATGTCATTTTAAAATATTGTCTAATTTCAATTAACTATCATGTCTTAATGAAAAGATTACTATCGAGAAAAATTCTATATCTATGAGGACGCTAAAAATTATTATTTGTATTGGCAATTAGATAAAGTATGACTCGGTATGGTGTGTAATGAGAAGAGACAATGAGACTTTAATGTAAACATTCACCCAAGTAGATTATTATTTTCTGTCAGCTTGTTTCTAATTTTCTGTATGTCTTCACATTAAATATCTCATAGGAATTAAATATCACAAGGCATAAGCTATACTAACTTTCTAAATAAAAAAAAGTTATTTATCATTATGAATATTTAAATCAACAATGAAATAGAATTTCAATTGGTCTTTCAGGAGACAGGGACAATGTATCGTCCTTCTCATATGTTTATTAAATTTTCAGCCAATATGCTTTTTTAATAAAAAAAAATTAGTGGGCTTCCATGCTCCGTTTTTATGGGACCATTCCTAGTCTCATGGTCTAATAGTAAATTTAAGTATAATATGTCTAGTATTATTGACTGCTCACAGCTTCAGTCTGTTTTCGGGTGTACTCTCGCCCTAACATTTATATCATACAATACACCTGTTAACTAGAGGGCACTGAATTAGACTTAACCTTGAGTACTGCCATAAATAATGAAATTATCTGTGGGAGTTTTTAAATAAATTCTTGTAGAAAGTCTGGCTCAACTTTATCTCGCACTATATCTTTCATATATTTATTTTTTTTAAGAGTATATCTTGTGAAATATTATAAATAAATTGGAGATAGATAGTCGGCTTATAGATGACAGAGGGTTGTGTTAACCCATATATTTACTTGAAAAATCACAGTAATATTAGTGCAGTAGAAGGGGTACTTAAGATTGAGAAGCGGATTTGACTTCTCTAAAGAGTCATATGCACTAATTACTCGTCTAATGTTACTAGAGCACATGGGAAATGATTCACACATACATGAAAATAATATTAGGCCTAATATGCTCTAATTATTTTGTTAAACTTGTTTAAAAGAAAGGTTGGGCTTCAGCTCTATATGGCACCTCACTTCTTCTAAAAAAAGCGTTATTGAAGAAGAGAACTGATTTCTTTCCTCGGGATTGTATTATCGTACCGATTCCTGCGGCGAATGATTAAGCCATGAAAACCCAATAGGTATGAGATAATAGACTTAAAGGAAAAGCACTTATTTATTGACCTAAAAATTTAAATTATAATTTGTTTTTTTAAGGGAGGAAAGGTTAGTGATGATATATATATCATTAATATTATAATATATAATATTTATTATATTACTATAATATTATTATATATATTAATATATATATTTAATATATCTATATTTAATATATATATATATATATTATATATTAATATTAATATATATCTATATATAATTATATTATATATTATTATTTAATCATTATATTCTAATATATATATATATATTATAATTATATATATATATATAATTATATATAATTTTCATAATTTTTGTTCTATAGGGAAAAAATACGCACTTTCCATTTTAATCCCCTATGAAAAATACCCCATTCCCATTCTTACTCCAAAAAAAAAAATTTGGGGGGGTGAGAATGAAAATATAGGGGGAAGAATGAAAAAGCCACTTCTTTTATATCTTTGGAATTAAACTGAACACAGGTATGTTGGTAGTAATATACATGAAATATAATCATATACTTGGATAATGGATAAAGTATAAATTTAATTTCGATTTCAGAGAATTGAACCAAAGAGCTGAAATACATAGTTTTGTCCTTCCCAATATTTATGGAACGTTATTTGCCTTACAAGGCAGTCGCTACGATAATATATATTTATTACTTTATATAACTTTGTGTAATAATAATATATTATTACATATGACTATATAATACCTCAGCTATACTATATAATAATCCTAGTACTATAGATATAGGCACTACTCAAGTATATTCAGTATAACTACAAACGGTCCCTCATACTATTTAGGTACCAGATTCTGTCTACTACTTGTTACTTAGCTGATGACGCTCATAGTCTTAGGACCTCGATAGTATACTACACACGCGGGACGCGAACCAGACCAGCACGCGAGGTGAGCACAAAGTAGCCTGGAGTGAATTACTAATTCAGCACCGTCGTGAGGATCACTTATAATAGTGAAAAAACGATAATCCGAGGTTTATGCTCCTCATAGTCTATTGAGTGAGTGGCTTATATAGATCATATGCCATTGATGAACGAGAGATTCGCATAAGGGAATCAGTCGAGACATCAGCCAGAGTATCACAATATCCCACGCATAGTGGTTCATTTACCCTTCACAAAAGGGAAATATAATATTATTTCTATAATAATTCAGAGTAAATTAATCAGGACATCACTCGGCCGGTACATATGTATTGTCGAGTTTACTATTATAGAGGTGGTGAGCACTTGCTAATCAGACAACTCCAGCTTGTTAATGGTCAATTGTGGTTGGGTTAATATTTATATATATAGTATAATATTTCACCTAAACCTTATCACCAGCCTTTATATTGGCCGCAGAGACTTTGTTACATACAATCACTCTTATTAAGTGCTTATTGTAGGGTCTGTTGAAAAGCTATATATTCACACTTATTTTAGAATTTCAAGAGTTGTTAAACTCGATTGTTAAATTCTTTCCGATCCATCCATTTTCATATAAGCATATAGCTACTTTAGTCACGAGACCTAACACTTTTGTCACATGGTATGAATAATCAGACGTTAGATGATTAAATAACCTATGAGTTTGAATTTACTAAGTGGTTTAAAACCTAAGTCCAAATGAGCTAACCAACAGCCATAGAGGTTATTTAAACTTTTCCAAATATCATGAGGTTACTTCAAGTTGTAAAATGGTTATTATTCATATACACTTACCTACCACTTTTGAACACATTAATTTCACCACTCTTTAACATTATTCATTTACCGGCTTGCATTAATACTCCACTATAAAAAAATAATAACAATTAGAAATTATAATGAATTACCAGATAATATTAACGCCTGTTGATGCTTTACTAAGGAACAAAAATAGTTACCACACTATTATCATCTTAAGTTGTTAAAAATTCTCAAGGATTTTAATGATAACATAAATAAAAATAAAATATTTAAGCTCATCAACATATTTGCTCAAATTAAAGCCTAAAAATAAAAAAATAAATAAAAATAAAGTTCTAATTAAGTTTTAATTAAATCATACTGTACAATATAATTAAAAAAATTAGTAATCATAAATAGGTATTGTCTAAGAAAAGATACTCATGAACTTACTCTAATCATTTTTTCTTTACATTCTGTCACACTAGCTCAGGCTTTTCTTCATATTAAAATTGGTGAGCAGACCATACTAACACGAAGCTTCATTACTCTCCTTATAGGTGCCCATTTCTAATGTTCAGGTTCAACTCGATAAGAATTGTTTGAGGGTAGCTTTATATACAATTAGAATATATTTACTTACTCTGTGTATCCATAAAATAATTAGCACTAATTCATTGAATATCACTGTTAGCGAGAGCTTACATACGAAAAAAAAGCATTCCAATAAGAGACTTGACTAAAAGATACAATATATGTAAGGCAGATACTCTGACTAGGGAGATCGTATAAACCACACACTTTCAAAGAATATGTGAGCAAGTTCTTGGATGTCTGAGACTGATTCTGGAGGGGAGAACGTCGAGTGATTCAGTTTTCTACATATACATATTCATGTACTTCTATTCCATACACATCAATAAGTATTTTGACGTGAATCACATTCCTCAGTAGATTAATTTTAACAATATACACACTCACAAGAAGACTCGAAAATCTCACCTTATTCACTCTGGCTACTAACAACTACCGTGCAGAATGAAAGCGATTCAGCATTGGTATTTGACTAGCCTCACAGAATCGGTACGCAGCTATTGATTACTGCACTCAATATTCTATAACGACAACAAGATACTTATATATACTACTAACTATGAGTCGATGCTGATTGTCGTAACATGTTAGATCGTTTGAACACAACGAGCTTGGTTTACGGTTAACCAACAATAAGTGTTATATAGACCACACGTAAGAAATAATACTTTTTTAACCTCTTAACATTCCAATCAGGCTTATTTAATTAAATCAAAAAGGCAATAGTTCGCCAATAAATATAATTACTTTTAGGTATATTTTACTTCCTATAACTTATGCTTAAAATAAAAATTCCTTCCATCGGACACGTCGAATTCAAGGCACACGTCAATTAATTAACAGGTGTCTTCTAAATATCACTTTTAATATTCTATAATATATGAAAAGATTTGACAAATTTGTTTGCATATTAAATTAGAAAAAACTTATATATAAAATTAACATACTTACTATCTTCAAGAATTAAATAACATAATATCGGTACATTTCTCTCTCGATCATGGCCGAGTCTTCCAAGATAAGGAAATATAAAACTAGTGTAAAACACAAGAGCTTCGTCTGCGTTGTCAAAACCTCCATACAGCGGTCGACAACAATCAGGGAGTTTGCAACTAAACCAAATTATTCATTATGAGAGTCATCACCACTCTGAAATAAATGAACCCGCAACATTCGATCAAACGAAAATCTATATACCTATCACTAAAATATTACAATATTTTTATATTATTTTATCTAATATATAATTAATTATATATATATATAATTATAAATATTTATATAGATATATATTAATGATATATATATTAATATAATTATTATAATTATAATATATAAAAACAGATTAATAGATTAAGAATAAGAGACTGTAATGAAGCCATCTATGGGCCTGATATGTAGACTGAGTCATCAGTTCAACCAAATCTGAACCAATCTAACCAAGCAATTGTACTTGAATATTTAAGCAGAACCCACAAAGTACCTTTGACTAACTAAGTATTACAATTTAAACTTATCTAACATAGTTAATTCAATAAATTTATACATCACGTTTACACTAGTTAATAATAATTTTTTACACACATGCACTCATTTGGGTTTGGTGCTGTTAGGAGGGCTTATTAACTCTCCGGTAGTCGGACTTCATCATTGCTATTAAAGGGATCACTTTGAGGAGTGAATTCTCCTATTCCGTAGATCAAGACTTATACAGAGGATATTCATATTAAGTGGGTTATAGTAATAAAAGCGATACGTACACCGCACTCTAAGAGAACGGCGCTCGGGTACGTATCAGCCGAGGACCATTAGACTTATGACACTTAGCCCAAGATTATTCAGGTGGATTTTTATCAGGTATTTAGAACTCCTCAAACAGGATTGAAGCTACCGAGTAGAGGAGAATGATGATATATTTCTTAAGGGCGTGCTTAGTTGTTATTGACGTATTTAGTTTAATATTAAAAGTATATTTAATTATTATTATGAAAGTTGTAAATTTCCTTAAATAGATTATAATTAATGATTTCCAAATCGGCTTCTGTTATATTTATATTGAGTAGTTATCACTTGTAAATGACACCAATATTATAGGAGGGCTTAATTACAATAAATAATATTACTGCTTTAAGTAGAGTAAAGTCTTAATTAGCTCACCATTTAAATAATACTTCGGCTACATAATGTCCTTGTCTGCCAAAAGGGCAACACTTTTATGAAAATAATTCGACAAGGAGAAATTTCACAAAACTAAATGACGGTTCTTATATGACTGATATAAAAGCAGATTTGAAAATTACTGATTAATTCTATTTAATCTTATATCAATGATGTATATATAACATGTATCATATAAGTACAATGATATTTATTACCGTAACGGAAATTTTATAATAAATACTATTAAATTTTATCAGAGTGATTTTTTAAATAAAACTTTTGTTATTTATAATTGCATTAAAATTATAATATATATATTATATTATTAATATATATTAGATTATAAAATGTACATATTTAAAAAAAATATATATTAAGTTTTAAATTTAATATAAATAATATTTTAATTATATAATATTATATGTAATATATTATAGTTTAAATATTATATTATATATATTATAATTAATATTGGTGAATGTTGTAATTTAACATTCAATAGAATAATTCAATTCATTTTTGATCTTCTTCTCTCTTCTCCCTCCCTCCATTTTAGTTTCGTTCCATCAACATCGTCATCAGTACCGTTACAAATACTTTTTATTATATGAAAACAGCATTTAATAAATTGATGTTCTACTGTCACTGTCAATCCCGATCATTTCTATTCTTTCATTTTTATTGTATTAAGAATTACTATTGAAAACAATTTATTTATATTTAGTATTTAAAATGCGTGTAAAAATAATTTTTGTTATGCAAGAAAAATATTTTATTTAAAATTTAGTATCCAAAATTAATTTTTTCTTGCTAAACTCTAAAAAAAAATTTTTTTCAATATAAAATAGTTTCCAATTTAATATACGTTTTCTGTGTTTTTCGTTTTCTGTTTATACTATTTGGGAAACTATTAAAATTATTAAAAATTCTGATTTTTTATTATTTATTATATCGAATACCTTTTCAATTGAAAACGTTAATCCACTACCGAAATTTCTAAGAATAGTGCTATCAATATGAGAGTAAATTTAAAAGTTGGTAAAAATCATATTTGAAAGTTAAAATGTTTCAGCAAGTCAGCAACCTCTTTGATATCTGCTACAAATATATT
This sequence comes from Trachelipus rathkii, assembly GCA_015478945.1. Taxonomy (NCBI): domain Eukaryota; kingdom Metazoa; phylum Arthropoda; class Malacostraca; order Isopoda; family Trachelipodidae; genus Trachelipus; species Trachelipus rathkii. The sequence goes on from JABUQX010098376.1 coordinate 64,378, forward strand.
TATAAAAAAATACTTATAAAATAAAAAAAGGGAAAAACTTAGATATGAACTGTACTTGAAATTTATCTACGATTTATGCTATTATTTGTAAAATAAAATCGTTATAACTAAGATCTCGATTATATCATGGATCATTAAAATTATAGCGAACGAAACACACAATTTGTACTCAATATTTACTTCCATTGAGGTTTAGACATAATAACGGGATATCAATATAAAATATTAAAGTTAATCCAATAACAAATAAAGAAAAAATATATCTATTCAATAACATAATATGAATTATATAATAGGACAAAAGGAAGCACTAAGTGTCAACTCAGTTAAAAATTATAAGTTTATCGCATACAAATGATTTCTAGATCTAAACGTTAGGGACTTTTGACGATAACAATATTAATGTAACTTTTGATTGGCATAAAGGTATTTCTATGCCAACATACAGGAGGCAATAATAAATATATATCAAATTATTTACTGTATTACTCACCGGATATATCAACTCTTACACACTCCTCTAGTGTTGCTATAGTTATTGTTTCTACTTCCGTTCATTAACCGCATTCAAGGAAAATCCCATCCTGTTTACATCTTATCACATTTTGAATATACATCTATGAGCATGGTTTCATGTACTCCTTATATATAATAATAGAGGAAATTAGTCTCCAAATTGTATTGTTAATTTAAGAATTATTACAGATAGTATAACTCACTAAGAATCATTAATATTGTCAACAAATTATCTCCAAATGAGACCGCTAAGACGCCTATGATCCCTCAGTGATCAATTTCTAAATATAAGCACCACTTCGCTCAACGTAATTATAATTTTGTGTTAGCGATTTGAGAGATGATTCATAGACACGAAGTATGAATGGGACATGCAAAGAGTTATCATTTTGATAATAGTAATTAGACATTACTCCCCATTACCATAGTATAACAACTATCTACGGGGAATTCATTTTTTCATCATAAATATGGACTATAATAAATATTTCTTTAACCAATATTATCATATCAATAACGACCATCACATCATTACTATTTAATTCAATCAGTTCCAACTTATTTTTATAAATTGAAAATTTCGATAAATTATATTAATAATAATATTAACTATCGTTTTTATACTATTACATTTACCCATTAATTATTTATTTATTTTAGATATTATTGAATCTTTATCCAGATTGGGTAATATATTTTTATATCACTATAATATAATATTTATGATACTATATAATATAATTTAATTAATATATCTCGGTCTTAATACATATCCTAAAACCTACCCAACATTCTATAAACTATTATTCTAAAATTAAATTATCAAAGTAAATAGAGGTTGGAAAATGCTCGATAGTCTTATACTTGTATATTTAGTATATAAAAAAGATATAATGTTACATCGATACACAAAAATTTACATTACTTTAAAGGCTATATCTCATTTTCCTACTTATTGTTAAGTAACTATATGAGTCTATATAAAATAAGATACATATGTAAGTAAACTATACTTAAACAATTGAATCTTAATACTGGATTTGACGTTCTTGGGCACTTATCCTAAAAGTATGACTATATTTATACAATCTCAGGGAGGATGCTATTTTTTCATCTTACTTGCTCAGATTTCTATCTCTTCATAAATAATACTAGTCTTCTGGGAATAGTGTATTTCGGCTTAAGACTAATATGAGCTACACGGCCTAGAGGGTAAGAAGGATAATAAAAATAATTTAGTAAATTAAAGTGGATCTATTAAAATAGAATAACTAAAACAAGAAGGACCAGAAAGTATACTTGTAGAGCAAGTAATTTATATTGGCGAGTATAAACTATACGTATAATAATAAATGATTTATTATTAATATTATAGAAAATAATTATCTTAGAACACACCTAATTTAAGATATTTATTGGTCTTATTTCTCTTAGACATAATTTAGACCTTAGAGAACCAATAATATGGGAGTAATGTATAGGACAATTCACGTGCCAGGTGTGTGTCATGATAGTCATCAAAAACTGACTGTAATTAAATACTCTTAATATTAAGAGATAATAAGGTCTTCCTGACCACACTTGAGTCACGCATGATCGCAGGAGATCGCGGTATTCATAATAAAGGTATAATATATTCACAGTATATAGAGAATATCTTTCTATCCAGTAAATCTTTACAGTATAAATTTTTACACTGTGAAAGCAACTGTATAATTAGAGTTTGATTACAAATATGTCTCAAGTTGGATTCCGGTTATCCCTTAATGTTTTTGAGAATTGATTCTTCCATCTAATCTATAATCAATAAAATGATGATTATTTAGCACTAGATTATATTAAGTACAAATAAGGAATTTAATAGTGAGATCAGCAGAATAATATCATACAGTACCACCGTTTAACAAATAGCAGATTCCTATTTAATAACCTAAAAACAAAGGTTCTATATAACATGTAGAAAGGATTTTACCCGTTGTGGTCTAGAAATTCTATAAGTAATTTATTTAATTCACAAGGAGTTGGTACCCCTCGGGCACCGGTTGGGCTAAGCCGGAGCGAGCTTTGTGAAAGCTGCATTTTGATGATGAGTTCGATTTAACATCTTAAGTCACTTATCACCTATTGTAACAGAATATGTATTACGAGATATACCACAGTTCACGGAATAAACTACTTATGTTCTTATTCTTATGATGAAATATAGTTCTTATGATGAAGGATTTCAATACATATTCTTACTTCCATTACAGGCCATATATATCCCTAAGAGTGTATTTATTACTTTTTTTTGTTATGATAGTGATACAGTGTATATAAGACTAAGTATTCAGTTTGAGTTTTAGTCAAAGTTCAAAAAAGATACATTTAGGTAGTTTTTAATCTAGTCTTAATCACTCTATCATTCTAAATTACTATAAAAAATTTGGTCCTTTTAGTAGAAAACGTCATTTATTGAGTAAATATATGTCCTATTTAGCATTGACAAAAAGCACAAAAAGTCGTTTTTATAATTTTTGGTTTAACGGTAACTTATCCATGTTATTTAACATCAAACAGATGAAGGACCTGCTACGACACTCTTACCCTTTAATCATCAAACCAAGAAAATATATACTAATTCTACAACGCGCTTTAAGGAATTAGAATATTTATTACTTTTTTAAATTACATATATATACTCAAGTATGTTAAAGCTTATTATGATACCGGAGCAGGTTTTATAACATACTGGCCTAAATAATGGTTTCACTCGTCGTCCTTATCCCTTGGAAAGGGCCCTTAACACACCCTCTCCCCCTATTCATTTCTTGTACGTTCTGTAACGAACTTGAAAAAATTTTTCAAACATAAGATATTCACAAAACTATTCAATTTCTAGTTCAAAAAATCTTTTGAGTCAATGAACAAAACAATATTTATTTTATAAATACACTTCCTAATTTTTGTTTATATTCAAAACATTTCTGTGTCATGGAGAAAATCACAAATAATAGTATAACAATATGTATGTATTTGCAGTTACAAAGACATCATGAAACGTAGATAAATATTTAATGAGAGCATGCAAAGAGTAGAAGAAGACGATCACATAAATTCACAAAAAAAAAAATTCAACATACTACACATATCGGTATTTATCGCTTGTATCGTCTCTGCAAAATATACTATTTCTATATATGTAACTAATTTACCATACCTAATACACCGAGTTACAAAGTAGAGATATACTGTATTGTTCTATTATCATCGGGTTTGAAGCGAATATATTTTATTTTATACATCGCTCGGGTCTGAGGTGGGACTATATAGAAGTTTAAACTTCTTTATAGCTGCTTGCATTTATACTGTGGCTTATATATTAATCAATCAGCTGTGTCTTCTGTAGAGGATAAATTTATGTGACGGAGTTTGAGAATTTATCCTTCGTATGTCACTGCTTTATTTATCTTTTAAGAGTAAGATAAATATAATTTAAGGAAGTTTTCAGTTGACTATATTAAGGTCAATTGCCTGAATTAGAGATTCAATCAAGTGATACTGACGCCGCGTCACACATCACAACACACAACGCGCACGCGCACACGCGCAATGCAACCGCATATAATATTATATATTATAATATAATAGTTATATATATATAATATTATATATATATATAATATTATATATATTTATATATCTATATAATATATATTAATATATATAAAATGATAATAATATATAATATATATATATTATATATATATGATACTAGTGAATTAGATTATAGTGAGCTGAATCCTACGAAGGTTGCTGGTATTATCGGATTCGTGAGTAGATTTAGTAACTACTTATCCACACACGAAATTTCGGATGCTCTTTCGTAACATCCAAAGATAGATGCAGGATAAATCGGCATTTCTAAGATAGACGTGTAACTATTCTTGTACTCATTTTTTTCTAAAGAACACATTTAATTTTAAAAACACAAAGGAAAAAAATCCATTTTAAAAATAAAAATGTATTAAAACTGAAAAAAAAAAATAAAACTCAGCCCCATCCCGAAATAATAGCGGCGGAAATATTCAAAGATTTTAAAAGATACAAAGCTTTTACAACTTTAAAAAGAGACATCATCGTATATATATATATATATATATAATATTAATATAATATATACTTAATAGTATATATATAATATATATAATAGTTAATATATAATATACAATATAATTATTAAATATATAGTAAATAATATATAAATAATAAAATATAATATATTCGTTGTAATATCTAACAGTTATGTAAAGTTTTACCAAAAAAATTAATCTACAGATAATATTATATATATTCTATATAAATATATATATATATGCTATTTAAGTAGTAAGGTGCAAATATTATATAATATATATATAATATATATATATATATATATATATCATATATATATATATAAATCTTGTTGTACTTCATGTCTGTGGAATATTTTAGAAACTTTTGTTGTATCTGAAGATAAGAACATAATAAAAGACAAAATGAATATTTTAATTAAAAAAGTTATATCATAATTCTTTTCTTGTTCACTACATAATAATTCGCGCCTTAAAAGCGTAGCCATTAAACAATTTTAAAATTTTTTGGTTTCACTATAATATATTATATATAATATATTATAGCTATATATATGTTATATACATTATAATATATAAATATATATATATATATATATATATAATACTTAATATATATATATATAGTATATATATATATATATGTGAATAAGTTAATGGCTGTACTTCCTTAACTTTTAACTCTAACTTTGCATCTTCTTCTCTCTCTCTCTCTCTCTTCTCATCTCTCTCTATATGATATATAATACTATATATATATATATATATATATATATTATATATATAATATCTATTATTATAATATATTATTATAGTATCAAACTTGCTCGATTGGTGCTTCTTTTGTGAGCAAGCACCCCTATATAAGAGGATGGTAATTTAGAAATCCATATTTGAAATGATGTTTTATTCCAACATAGTAAAATATGCAAGAAAATATAAAAGAACAAAAGTCCCCTCTTTGTAGAACTCTCTCTCTTCGTAGGCGAATTGTAGTCACAGCCTTTTCCGGCGCGTTTTTCACAATTGCCTCTGACTCTTCGTTAGTGCGATAAATTTGTGATTCGAAATCAAGTGCAGCCTTTCCTGAAGTTTATCGCTCTGCCGGAGATTTCTGAGAGAGTATCTTGAGTGAGATTTTTCTTCTGATTTTAATAATTTGATCTGACTCGATCTGACTGAAGAGCCTCAACAGGCCGGGTTTATATACCATTTCACTTCGACTTATCTAAAATTTTGCTCGCGCAACTCTTAGCATATTACTCAAAATTCAAATTTTTCAAAATTATAACTCAATTCAACTTTACTTTTGTATCACACGGATGAGAAATATTTATATATTCATACAAAAATAATAACTAAAATACATAGTTAAACTTCAAATGCAATACTACAAGAAGAGGAAGACATAAGTAGACATATCAACATTTGAAGGCAAAATATATACAAAAATGTAAATCTTCAGTGATATTGCTGACATAACTTTGTGTTCATCCGGGGTAGTGTCATTAAAAATGCTAAATAATGGAATAGCACCATGGATAAACAGAATACATAATGTAGATTTAAACAAATTACTGTGCATTTTATCAGACCATACATAAATTGATATAAACAAAAACAAACTTTGAATACAGATATAAAACTGATGAAGATATATCGACCAAGAGTGAATGAACAATTAACTTATTCATTAGGTAGAAATAGGCCAGAAGATAGAACCGGTGATTCCAGGGAGGTTAGTATAGAGCGTTTCTAATGTATCCATGATTTGATCCATGCGCACGTAAATAGTTTTCAAAGCTTGTAGTTACGAGATCATTGCTGACACTATGTAGAGACGAAAGTTGCTTAAATGTAGTCCTTTATTTGAAAAATTTCTTGATACATAAAAGCGGTCACAGACATTTAGAATTCAAAAGGAATCAAAGTTCGATGGAATCCAAAAATGTTTCTGCCCATAATCCACGAATGTACTTATAGCAATGAGAAAAGACATCATACCGTAAAGGGAAGTGTTACCATATTAGTAGGCGAAGTTGTCTTTGAAATTTAGGTCCTTGATTTGAAAAATTTCTTCGCATAAAAGGGAGCAGTCACAGAACCATTTAGAATTCGAAAGGAATCAGAGTTCGAGTGGAATTTAAAATGACTTTCTGAGACAAAACTTGAAATGATGAAAGAATCCATACCGTAAAGGAATTTGCTATGTCAGCGATGAATCCTCAGAACTGAACTATGCTAGTTGGAAAAGCAAGACATAACCAAAATTATTAAAAACAAATTCGAAGACATTATTGATAATTTTCATTTGCTTGAGTCATCTTCTCGGAGTGTTCAGATTGGAATTTTAGTATATTGTAGTTTTTTCTTTTTCTTCATTTTTGTTTTTAGAAGGCGTTGATTGAAGTTCTGGTGTCTACTCAGGGTTTCACCAATTATAGGATACGGTTTGCTAGATTGGTGCGTCTTTTGTGAGCAAGTGCAATATTTAAGACCCTTGTAATTACAAATCAATATTTGAAATAATGTTTAAATTCAAGATCTCTGAATATCAATGAAGAATAATAAAAGTAACAAAAAGTCCCTTCTGTTAGTATCTCATCTTCCGTAGGCCGAATTGGTAGTCACAGCTTCCGCGCGTTTTCCACATTGCCTCTGATCTCGTTAGTGCGCCCCAACTTTGTATCGAAATCAAGTCGCAGCCTTCTTGAAGTTATCGCTCTTGCCGGGAGGTTTCAATGAGAGAATCTTGAGTGAGATTTCTTCTGAGTTCTTAATACTATCTGACTCTATCTGACTGAAGAGAATCTCAACAGGCCGGGTTTAATATATCATTTTCACTTCGACTTAGCTAAATTTTGCTCGCCGATCTTAGCATACGTTACGAACATAATTTAAATTTCTTTAACATTTTATGTCAGGCTGCGGCTACAATATATATATATTATATATATATAAATATATATTAATAATTATATATATATATATAATTATATATATTTAATATATATCTGCATTATATACGATCTATAAAGGAAGGAATAGACAATTGGTATAAATAGTAGATATTAAGATATAAATATATATTATATAATATATATATATATTATATTATATAATATATCCATAATATTTATATATTATATATAATATTATATATTATACTCTATATATTATATATACTATAATATATAAGGTAATAATTATATAATATATGATAGTATCAAGGTTACTACATAAGTACGGTATATATATTATATTATATTATATATAGTTATATATAATATACTATATAGAATATTATATATATATATATATATCTAATTATAACTAATATACTAATTTTGTATAAATATTATTATATATATATATATATATATATATAAATATAATAGTGTATATTATATACTTATAGTATTATATATATATAATATATATAATAATTTATAAATATATAAGTTATAAGTAAAGGAATTTATATATATATTA